>BSBK01009441.1:197500-217030 GCA_027943335.1 Chamaecyparis obtusa | reverse complement strand
GTTCAAACCCTCTGCTTTCAATTTGGCTCTTGATCAGCTCCTTCAAGCAATCAAAGACAATCGTGATTCGCCTGTGGAAAAATTTGCTATGCTGGCCCAAATTGTTGACAAAAAATAGGTGATTTGGATGGAGGGTCCTCTCGGATGGACTACCGGGGCTGATAACCATGACAACGTCCTTCAGCACTGATATTTGGATGGAGGATCCTCTCATTTTGTTGAGCAGATTCCTGTTGTGCACTTGCAATATGTTCTTCTATTTCGTTGGTTACATGGCATGGCCAAATATCAATGCTTGCTGTTTATAGCACTGTACTGAACCTCTGTTGGATGGGTTGAGGCCTGGCCTCCCTTGTCTCTAGGTTTCATGTGTATTTTTTTGGTTTTTCTCTATATCTAATATAAAAAATAAAAAATGAAGAAATTAAATAAGAGCATACATAAATGTCTAAAAAACAAAAAAGAAGGTGCAAATAAAAGTAAAATGTGAACACAAATAAATATCAAAGACTATAAATGACTCCAAAGAATAAAAGAAAGTGTATATATACACACCCATATAGATGTATGTATGTGTATATATATACAATAAAAATAAAAAGAGAACAAAAAACAAATAATGAGTGTGCTGAGTGTGTACAGACATGCACACACGAACCCATGAAAAGAAGCTATGCAAGTAAAAGGGCATATGCATAAAAAAAAGAAGTGAAGGGAGAGGCGAGAAGCACCACACACTAGGAAGGGGAAGGGGTTAGGTCAGGAGGGGGGGTTCACAACTAGAAGGCCGAGGAAGATCCTCAAGCAGGAAGGATGAAGTGGGGAACATGGGGGAAGGAGGGGGGGGGGGGGGAAGGAAGGAGCACAACGAAAGGACTAAACTAACAAGACCAGGAAGGTGGGTTGATATGAGGGAGGTTTCTAAGGGAAGATAACAAAGGATGCCAAGAAATTCTTAAGCTCCAACCATCATCTCGATTGAGGTTATAGGGGTGGTTGTTGATTTGAATGGCTTTCTTGAGATTCCTTTTAAAGAAGTTGTCCTCCTTGAACACAACTTGAGTATCCTCTAAATAGATGTGATGTTTAGTGGAAGAAGAATGTTTGGCTAACGTAGACTTGAGAACACACTCGTGCTTGATATCAACAACATGCTCTTTGATTCTGGTGTTGAAGAACGATCAGTTTCACCTATGTAGGGACTACCACAAGAACACATGAATATTATAGACCCCCCAACTTTGAAAAGACATCTCTAGGTCTTTGATAGGAGGAACACAATTCCTTAAGGTGGACAAGGGCTTGAAGGCAACCCGCACACCTTTTTTACCCAAAAATCTTAGAGATCTTGTGGGAGATACCTGCGACATAGGGAATGCAAATGAATGGGAAGCCTCGGGGGAAGAGGGAGAGGGGTTGGAGGAGGAAAGAAAGAAGGATTTGGCCAAGTGGAAGCTTTGGATATTTGTTTGTCCATATAACTGTTCAACTTGAAAACTTGATGGAGATGTGTGAGCTCCTGGTCTAAATTATCATTGTCACAAATCCGATAGGCTCTTAAGGCAAGAGTTTTCAGGATGCCAAACTTTTGGATGGGGTGGTGGTGAGAGGAAGTGTGAAGATAAAGGTAAGTGTGGGTGGCTTTACGAAAAAATTGATGACCTAGGGAGCCATCTGTTTTTTGAGGATTGAGACATCAAGGAAAGGTAAGTGGTTGTTGGACTCGATCTCCTTGGTGAAAGATATGCAAGGTGCTAAATTGTTGAGGTGAGCATGAAACTCTTCCAACCTATCTAGACCATGAGGCTAATAGACATTGGTATCATCTATGGATCTCTTCCACCACTTAGGTTTGAGGGGAAAGAACGTAGAGTGATTTCGGCCTCAAACTCTTCCATATATAAGTTTTTTTATCATAGGTGAAAGTGGGGAACCCATGGCCACACCATCACCTATTCATAAATGATACCAAGGAAGGAAAAGGTGGATCACAAGCATAACTCCACTAGGGAGGCAACCTCAACACTAACCTTTCGCTCAACAATCTCTATGGAATCATTTATGGGACCTTGGTAAAGAGGGAAACAATGTCAAAGTTGACCAAGATGTCATTACTATCACATTTGGTGTCCTTAATAAATTGGAAAAAATGGTTTGAGTCTTTGATGTAGGAGTCTGAATTTCCAACAAGAGGGGATAATAATTTGGCGAGGAAGGCAACCAACTTGTAAGTCAGGAACTAATTGTATCCACAATGGGCCTCAACGGAATGTTGGCTTTGTGGATTTTTGGGACCCATAAATACGGGGGGTGAATTCCTTAATGGGTAGAAGGCGCTTCTTAGTAGCGTCATCAAAGGAGGAACCCAGATAGCTTTTTTGACCTTTTTCATGATTTTGGTGCAAGGGTTATGGGAAACAACCTTATAGCTATTGGTATCTGAGAGAAGGACGAGCATCTTAGTGATGTAGTCAGACTTGTTCATGATTACCGTGACATTACCCTTATCTACCTTAGAGACACCGAGATCATGATTGTGAACAAGATTTTTAAAGGCTCTAATCTCAGCTTTAGGGATGTTACACTTAGGAGGTTTTGCACTCCTAAGGGCCATAGCGCAATCTTGTCTAACTTCCTCATCAATAATGGAGGGTAGAGCATGAACACCATTCTCAATGTCAGCCAAAAAATTGATGTGAGTAATGGTGTGCGGGGATAAGGAAAAATTGAGGCCACGTTTGAGAAAGTTGAAAGTGAGGGGGTCTGTGGTGGCATGAGACAAGTTGACCACTAATTTGGACTCCCAATTCTTAATAGAACAAACCTCAGTCAAGGGAGGGGGAAAATGAGGGCCAAGTAAGGTTGGCTGAGAAGGACAATGGTTCACTCGAGGGCCTAGAAAGATGGAGAGAGGAAGTCATCCGGTTAACAGAGAGGAGAATATTATTTGACAAGGGAGATACGACACTCACCATACTACCACCCGTACGGTCAAGACAATGGATAGTAGAGGGAGGGGCTTGATGAGCACATTGCGTGCTACAAATGAGATTAGAAGATGATCGGGAAGTAAGCTCAAAGACATCAATGCACTTATCAATGTATGAGAGAGGTTGGTGAGAGGAGCATGCACCTAGAGTTGAGAGGTAATTGTTGTGACTTGACTATTGCAAGTCTGCAGCAGGCGAGAGGTTGTTGGGGCAGACTGGCTGAAGATGCGGACCCAACACCATTTGCAGCTCCAGATTCATCTTCAATTAACTGCACAGATAGTTGTTGTGTGGTGGTCCGTGAACATGGGGTGCCATGTGAGGGGGGTGTGCTCAGATTGAGGTGAGAACAATACTGGAAGTTGTTGAACGATGATAGAACAAGCAATGTAGAAAGAGCTCAAGCATTGAGGCATGAGTGGTGGCACAAAACTAGTGTGTGCATGTTGGGTGAGGTGCCTGCAACACACATTGTGTTCATCAAGCCCCTCCCTCTATTATCTATTGTCTTGATCATACAGGTGGTAGTATGGTGAGTGTCACATCTCCTTGCTAGATAATCTTCTCCTCTCCATTAACCAGCCGACTTCCTCTCTCCCTCTTTCTAGGCCCTCAAGTGAACCATTGTCTTCTTGGCCAACCTTACGTGGCTCTCATGTTCCCCCTTCCTTGACTGAGGCTTGTTCTATTAAGAATTGGGAGTCCAAATTAGTGGTCAACTTGTCTCATGCCACTGTGGACCCCCTCAATTTCAACAATCTCAAACGTGGCCTCAATTTTTCCTTATCCCCACACACCTTCCTCACATCGATTTTTGGATGACATTGAGAATGTTGTTCATGCTCTACTCTCCATTATTGTCGAGGAAGTTAGACAAGTGGCCCTTAGGAGTGCAACATCTCCTAAGTGTAACATCCCTAAAGCTAAGATTAGAGCCTTTAAAATTCTGTTCACAATCATGATCTCGTTGTCTCTAGACGGATAAGGGTAATGCTACGGTAATTATGAACAAGTCTAACTACATCACTAAGATTCTCATCCTTCTCTTAGATACTAGTATCTTTAAGGTTGTTTCCCATAACCCTTGCACCAAAATCATGAAAAGGGTCAAAACAACTATCTCGGGTTCCTCCTTTGATGACGCTACTAAGAAGTTCCTTCTACCCATTAAGGAGTTCACCCCTTGTATTTATGGGGCCCAAAAATCCACAAAGCCAACATTCCGTTGAGGCCCATTATGGATACAATTGGTTCCCCGACTTACAAGTTGGCTGCCTTCATCGCCAAATTATTATCCCCTGAAATTCAAACTCCTACGTCAAAGACTCAAACCATTTTATCCAATTTATTAAGGACACTAGATGTGATAGTAATGTCATCTTGGTCAGCTTTGACATTGTTTCCCTCTTTACAAGGTTCCCATACATAAGTCCATAGAGATTGTCAAGCATAAGGTTAGTGCTGAGGTTTCCTCCCTGGTGGAGTTATGCTTGCAATCCACCTTCTTTTCCTTCCTTGGTGTCATTTATGAATAGTTGATGGTGTGGCCATGGGTTCCCCACTTTCACCTGTGATAGAAAACTTATATATGGAAGAGTTTGAGGAAATCACTCTACGTTCTTTCCCCCTCAAACCTAAGTGGTGGAAGTGATACATAGATGATACCAATATCTGTTGATCTCATGGTCTAGATAGGTTGGAAGAGTTTCATGCTCACCTCAACAATTTAGTGCCTTGCATATCTTTCACCAAGGAGATCGATTCAACAACCACTTACCTTTCCTTGATGTCTCAATCCTCAAAAAACCAGATGGCTCCCTAGGTCATTGAGTTTTTCATAAATCCACCCACACTGACCTTTATCTTCATGCTTCCTCCCACCACCCCAGCCAAAAGGTTGACATCCTTTAAACTCTTGTCTTAAGAGCCTATCGGATTTGTGACGATGATAATTTAGACCAGGAGCTCACACATCTTCGTCAAGTTTCAAGTGAAAGGTTATACGGATAGACAAATCTTGAATCTTTCCACTTGGCCAAATCCTCCTTTCTTTCCTCCTCCAACCCCCCTCCCTCTCCCCTGAGGCTTCCCCATTCATTTCCATTCCCTGTGTAGCAGGTATCTTCCACAAGATCTATAAGATTTTGGGTAAAAAAGGTGTGCAAGTTGCCTTCAAGCCCTTGTCCACCTTAAGGAATTGTGTTCCCCCTATCAAAGATCCTAGAGATGTCTTTTCAGAGTCGGGGGTCTATAAGATCACGCGTTATTGTGGTACTCCCTACATAGGTGAAACCAAACGTTCCTTCAACACCAGAATCAAAGAGCATGCTATCGATATCAAGCACGAGCATGTTCTAAAGTTTGCATTAGCCGATCATTCGTCTTCCACTAAACATCACATCTATTTAGAGGATACTCAAATTGTGTTCAAGGAAGAAAAATTCTTTAAAGGAAGCTCAAGGAAGCCATTGAAATCAACAACCACCCCTGTAACCTCAATTGAGATGATGGTTGGAGCTTAAGCATTTCTTGGCATCCTTTGTTATCTTCCCTTAGAACCTCCCTCATCTTGACCCAACTTCCTAGTATTGTTATTTTAGTCGTTTCATTGTGCTCCTTCCTTCCCCCCCTCCTTCCCCCCCCCCCCCGTTCCCCCTTCATCCTTCCTAATTGAGGATATTCCTCGACATTCTAGTTGTGAACCCCCCCCCTAACCTGACCCCTTACCCTTCCTAGTGTGCGGTGCTTCTCACCTCTCCATTCCCTTCTCTTGTTTTTATGCATATGCCCTTTTACTTGGATAGTTTCTTTTCGTGGGTTCATGTGTGCATGTCCGCACACACTCAACACACTCATTATTTGTTTTTTGTTCTCTTTTTATTTTTATTATATATATACACATACACACATCTATATGGGTGTGTATATATACACTCTCTTTTATTCTTTGGAGTCATTTTATATTTTTTGATATTTTATTTGGGTTCACATTTTACTTTTTATTTGCGCCTTCTTTTTTGTTTTAAGACATTTATGTATGCTCTTATTTAATTTCTTCATTTTTTATTTTTTCATTCATTTGTTTGCTCATATATATATATATATATATATATATATATATATATATATATATATATATATATATATATATATATATATATATATATATTATAGACACACACACACACACACACACACACACACACACTCACACTCTTTTATTATTTTTTTGGTTTTTATAGTTATTTGTTTTTTCTCCCGTTTACTTTTTATTTTTTATGCTTATTTGCTCTTTTTGCCTTTTGTTATTTTTTACTTTTTACTTTTATTTTACTCGCTTATATATATGTGTATACATATACACTTATATATATATATATAATATATATATATAGTATATATATATGTGTGTGTGTGTGTGTGTGTGTGTGTGTGTGTGTGTGTGTGTGTGTGTGTATACATATGTATATAGGGTATGTGCAAGATCATGAGGCGCCAAAAAGTGGCGATGTAAAAAAATCAACTTTTCAGTCGTCCAAAAGTGCATGAAAATGTATGTTGACTTTTTAGTAGGCTTGGGTGTCAGTACACCTGGGCAAACCTGACACCAAAGCACAAGCCAAATCGAGTACCCGATATTTTTGAGTTGAAAAAACGGCGGGAGTAAATGAAAAATTGAACTTTTATATATAATGTTTAAATATGTATTATATATATAATTATATATTAATTTATATATTTTATATTATAATATCTTAACGGTTTTAAATTGTATGTCATATATATTTTATATTATAATATTTATAAATTAATATATTTTTTTATATATTAATATGTATTGTATATAATTATATTTAACGTTTATATTATATAAATATATGTATATACATATTATATATATATAACGTTTAAAGGGTATTAAGGGGTATTATATAAATATTTTAATATATATTATATATAATTATATATTAATATATATTTTATATTATAATATCCTAGAATATTTAAATTGTATGTCCTATATATTTTATATTATAATATTTATAATTAATATTTTTTTTATATATTAATCTGTATTGTATATAAATATATTTAACGAACTTATATTATATTTATATGTACAAATTATATATATATATATAATGTTTAAGGGGTATTATGTAAATATTTTATATATATTTTAATATGTATTATAGATATAATTATATATTAATATATATTTTATATAATAATATCATATATATATTAATATATAAACTTTGTAGATCATAATATTTAAATTGTATGTTGAAAGGGGTTGCCAAGACTTCCTAGTGGTCCTAGTATGCCTTATAACATGATAGGACCCCTAGGAAGTCCCCATGACCCCTTTTGACACATTGAATGCTCAAGTGTGTCTAAAGGGGTCATTTGAGTGTGTCTGAAGGGGTTGTGGGGACTTCCTAGGGGTCCTAACATGTTATAAGGTGTACTAGGACCATTAGAAAGTCCCCATGACCCCTTTTGACACATTGGAACCCTCAAGTGTGTCCGAAGGGGTTGTAGGACCCCTTCAGACACACTTGAGGGTTCCAATGTGTCAAAAGGGGTCATGGGGACTTTGGAAGGGTCCTAGTATGCCTTATCATGCATTAGGACCCCTAGGAAGTCCCCATGACTCCTTTTGACACATTAGAACCCTCAAGTGTGTCCTAAGAGGTTGTAGGACCCCTTTGCACACACTTGAGGGTTCAAATATGTCAACATGGTTCATGGGGACTTCCTACGGGTCCTAGTATGCCTTATCATGCATTAGGACCCCTAGGAAGTCCCCATGACCCTTTTGACACATTGGAATGCTTGAGTGTGTCCAAAGGGGTGGTAGCACTCGAGCCTTCCAATGTGTCAAAAAGGTTCATGGGGACTTCCTAGGGGTCCTAACATGTGATAAGGTGTACTAGGACCCCTATAAAGTCCCCATGACCCATTTTGACACATCTGAACCCTCAAATGTGTCTGAAGGGGTCCTACGACCCCTTAGGACACACTTGAGGGTTTTAATGTGTCAAAAGGGGTCATGGGGACTTCTTAGGGGTCCTAACATGTGATAAGGCATACTAGGACCCCCTAGGAAGTCCCCATGACCCCTTTTGACATATTAGAACTCTCAAGTGTGTCATAAGGAGTCATACGACCCCTTGGGACACACTTGAGTGTTGAAATGTGTCAAAAGGGGTCATAAAGACTTCCTAGGGGTCCTAACATGTGATAAGGCATACTAGGACCCCTAGGAAGTCCCCATGACCCCTTTCGACACATTAGAACTCTCAAATGTGTCCTAAGGGGTCATATACTTGAGATTTTTAATGCATCAAAAGGGGTCATGGAGACATCCTAGGGGACCTAGTATGCCTTATCACGCATTAGGACCCCTAGGAAGTCTTCATGAGCCCTTTTGACACATTTCAACACTCAAGTTTTTCCCAAGGGGTCGTATGACCCCTTATGACACACTTGAGAGTTTATAATATGTCAAAAGGGGTCATAGGGACTTCCTAGGGGTCCTAACACATGATAAGGCATACTAGATGCCTAGGAAGTCCCCATGACCCCTTTTGACACATTGCAACACTCAAGTGTGTCCCAATGGGTCGTATGACCCCTTAGGACACACTTGAGTGTTCTAATGTGTCGAAAGGGGTCATGTGAACTTCCTAGGGGTCCTAGTACACCTTATCACATGTTAAGACTCCTAGGAAGTCCCGATGACCCTTTTGACACAATTCATCCCTCAAGTGTGTCCCAAGGGGTCATATGACCCTTAGGACACACTTGAGAGTTCTAATGTGTCCAAAAGGGGTCATGGGGACTTCCTAGGGGTCCTAACGCGTGATAAGGCATACTAGGACCCCTAGAGAATCCCCATGACCTCTTTTGACACATTTCAACACTCAAGTGTGTCCCAAGGGGTTGTATAATCTCTTAGGACACACTTGTGTGTTCTCATGTGTTAAAAGGTGTCATGGGGACTTGCTAGGGTTCCTAGTACGCCTTATCACATGTTAGGACCCCTAAGAAATATCGATGACCCCTTTTGAAACATTTCAACACTCAAGTGTGTCCTAAGGGGTCGTATGGTACCTTATGACACACTTGAGTGTTGAACTATGGTAAAAGGGGTTATGGGACTTCCTAGGGGTCCTAGTAAGCCTTATCATGCGTTAGGACCCCTAGGAAGTCCCCATGACCCCTTTCAACACATTAGAACTCTCAAGTGTGTCCTAATGTGTCATATGACCCCTTGGGACACACTTGAGTGTTGAAATGTGTCAAAAGGGGTCATCGGTACTTCCTAGGTGTCCTAACACATGATAAGGCATACTAGGACCCCTAGGAAGTCCTCATGACCCCTTTTGACACATGAGAAAACTCAAGTGTGCCTAATAGATTATACGACCCCTTGGGACACACTTGAGCATTGAAATGTGTCAAAAGAGGTCATGGGGACTTCCTAGGGGTCCTTGTACATCTTATCACATGTTAGGACCCCTAGGACATCCCCATGACCCCTTTCGACACATTAGAACTCTCATGTGTGTCCTAAGGTGTCATATGACCCCCTTGGGACACACTTGAGTGTTGAAATGTGTCAAAAGGGGTCATCGGTACTTCCTAGGAGTCCTAACACGTGATAAGGTGTACTAGGACCCCTAGGAAGTCCCCATGACTCCTTTTGACACATGAGAACACTCAAGTGTGTCCTAAGGGATTATACGACCCTTGGGACACACTTGAGTGTTGAAATGTGTCAAAAGAGGTCATGGGGACTTCCTAGGAGTCCTAGTATGCCTTATCACGTGTTAGGACCCCTAAGAAGTCCCCATGACCCCTTTTGACACATTAGAACTCTCAAGTGTGTCCTAAGGGGTCATACGACCCCTTGGGACACACTTGATTATTGAAATGTGTCAAAAGGGGTCATTGGGACTTCCTAGGGGTCCTAACATTTGATAAGGCATACTAGGACCCCTAGGAAGTTCCCATTACCCCTTTCGACACATTAGAACACTCAAGTGCATCCTAAGAAGTCATACGACCCCTTGGGACACACTTGAGTGTTGAAATATGTCAAAAGGGGTCATGGGGACTTCCTAGGGGTCCTAGTATGCCTTATCACATGTTAGGACCCCTAGGAAGTCCCCATGACCCCTTTTGACATATTAGAACTCTCAAGTGTGTCATAAGGGGTCATATGACCCCTTGGGACACATTTTGAGTGTTAAAATGTGTCAAAATAGGTCATGAAGACTTCCTTGGGGTCCTAACACATGATAAGGCATACTAGGACCCCTAAGAAGTCCCCATGACCCCTTTCGACACATTAGAACTCTCAAGTGTGTCCTTAGGGGTCATATGACTCCTTGGGACACACTTGAGTTTTCAAATGTGTCAAAAGGGATCATCGGTACTTCCTAGAGGTCTAAGGTGTGATAAGGCATACTAGGACCCCTAGGAAGTCCACATGACCCTTTTTGACACATGAAAAACACTCAAGTGTGTCTTGAGGGGTCATATGACCCCTTGGGACACACTTGAGTGTTGAAATGCATCAAAAGGAGTCACGGGGACATCGTAGGGGTCCTAACGCGTGATAAGGCATACTAGGACCCCTAGGAAGTCCCCATGACCCCTTTTGACACATAAGAACACTCAAATGTGTCATAAGGGGTCATATGACCCCTTGAGACACACTTGAGTGTTGAAATGTGTCAAAAAGGGTCATGGGGACTTCCTAGGGGTCCTAACGCATGATAAGGTGTACTAGGACCCCTAGGAAGTCCCCATGACCCCTTTTGACACATAAGAACACTCAAGTGTGTCCTAAGGGATCATACGACCCTTTGGGACACACTTGAGTGTTGAAATGTGTCAAAAGGGGTCATGGGGACTACTGAGGGGTCCTAGTATGCCTTATCACACATTAGGACCCCTAGGAAGTCCCCATGACCCTTTTCGACACAATAGAACTGTCAAGTGTGTCCTAAGGAGTCATCGACCCCTTGGGACACACTTGAGTGTTGAAATGTTTCAAAAGGGGTCATCGAGACTTCCTAGGGGTCCTAACATGTGATAAGTAATACTAGGAGCCCTCAGAAGTGCCCATGACCCCTTTCGACACATTAGAACACTCAAGTGTGTCCTAAGGGGTCATACGACCCCTTGGGACACTCACACACTTGAGTGTTGAAATGTGTCAAAAGAGATCATGGGGACTTCCTAGGGGTCCTAGTATGCCTTATCATGTCTTAGGACCCCTAGGAAGTCCCATGACCCCTTTTGACATATTAGAACTCTCAAGTGTGTCATAAGGGGTCATACGACCCCTTAGGACACACTTGAGTGTTGAAATGTGTCAAAAGGGGTCATGAAGACTTCCTAGGGGTCCTAACACGTGATAAGACATACTAGGACCCCTAGGAAGTCCCCATGACCTCTTTCAACACATTATAACTCTCAAGTGTGTCCTAAGGGGTCATGCGACCCGTTGGAGCACACTTGAGTGTTGAAATGTGTCAAAAGGGGTCATCGGTACTTCCTAGGGGTCCTAATGCATGATAAGGCATACTAGGACCCCTAGGAAGTCCACATGACCTGTTTTGACACATGAAATCACCCAAGTGTGTCCTAAGGGGTCATATGACCCCTTGGAACACACTTGAGTGTTGAAATGTATTGTATATACATATGTGTATATATATATATAATGTAATTATTAGAGAAATTAATATAATATTCAAGAGATATTATATATATAATCATAATTGTCATTATATAAATTACATAGTAATGAATAGATATGTCCCATGAAGGGACATGTCTCTTCTTGGCCCATCCTAAATATAAATGCAAGAGATTGTTGCATTTGGAAAACACATACAATACAAGTTAGTGCCATTACATTTGCAATGATCCTAAAACCTTAACATGGTATCAGAGCAATAGTCTCCAAATATCAACTCACAAGATATTCACCTAAGTGCTCAAAATGATTATCATGAGTAATGGTCTCCAAGTATCAAATCCATGATACTCACCATTAGAGGAAACCTTGGACAAGAAGGTTAAATGCTGATGTTAGTACTCAAAGCTTCAGAGGGAGTCAGTACAACACCTAGAGGATCTGCCTTATTTGATTTCCAAAGATCTTGGTGATATTCATTTAGAGGGAGTAAACCATATCAAGATGGTTTCCCTAGTGACCAGAAAACTATAAAAGGAAAGAATTGCGATTCAAAATGATGTAGTTCCATGTATGTGAGCTAGAAGGCTTCAATGCAGATATCTAGGTCATGATATTCCTAGATAGATGGTTGGGCATTCAAGAAAAGAGCTTAATGAAGACTAAAGAACAAAGACATGACTTGATCATAGAAGGCTGATATTAGATTCAGGAGGAGTATGATAGTTCATCTAAAAACAAACTTGGACAAGGAGGTGAAGAGGTTGTTACAAGACCTGAAAGGAAGCATCCAGAGAACTATGATCACGAGATTGAGCCTCATGTGTGTTGGTTGAAATGCCTTTATGCTAGCTCCTATATAACTTGGGGTTCACGTAGAGTGATGCAAACTATATAAGAGATATAGTGCATATGTATGTTATTCAAGGTACATTATCACTATAGAACATATGGCTGATCTTCTCATCAAGTTTCTTGCTAGAGGGAAGGTTGTGTACCTTTGAGATAAACTTGGTATGTTGGAGAATGAAGCCTTAGATGAAAATAAGTTTCAATATCCGTGATTTATTATCTTGTATGTTATTGCATTCTTCTCTTTGAGAGAGAAGTCTAAGGTGAAAGCCCTTGTTTCCACCCTTTGGGATGAGCCATGATGGATCCACCCTTTCAGATGAGTCAAGGTGGATTTCTTGTGTGTGACTCCAGGACTTATGGGCCCTCCTATGAACATTGGAGAAAGGTGACGACTTTTTGACAATGAACACTTGTATTCGATTGATGTTGTGAGGTGATGACTTTGCAACATCTCCATCATGATGGATATCATGTGACTTGATATCCGTGGATATGTCATGATGGTTATGATCTCTTAGACATCATGGTAGATATCATAAGGTTGGTATCATTAAATAAACCATATATGATTTAGAGATCTTCATGGTGGATATTATGTGACGTAATATCTATAGACATGCCACATGATCAGTCTATATGGTAAGTATCACATATGTGATACTAGTGCACATACCATACTAGATATTTTGAGTACTTGGGTGAGTATCATGGATTTGATACTTGGAGACCATTACTCATGATAATCATTTTGAGCACTTAGGTGAATATCTTGTGAGTTGATATTTGGAGACTATTGCTTTGAGTACTTGGTAAGTATATTGGACTTGATACTTGAGGGCCATTACTCGTAATATTAGTAAAATGATATAAATATAATGATTATCTATACTCACATTGAGCACTTGGTAAATATCATGGACTTGATATTTGGAGACCAAATTACTCTGAGTACTTGGGTGAGTATCATGGATTTGATACTTGGAGACCATTACTCATGATAATCATTTTGAGCACTTAGGTGAATATCTTGTGAGTTGATATTTGGAGACTATTGTTCTGAGTACTTGGTAAGTATCATGGACTTGATACTTGAGGGCCATTACTCGTAATATCAGTGAAATGATATAAATATAAAATGATTATCTATACTCACTTTGAGTACTTGGTAAATATCATGGAATTGATATTTGGAGACCATTACTCTAAGTACTTGGGTGAGTATCATGGATTTGATACGTGGAGACCATTACTCATGATAATCATTTTGAGCAATTAGGTGAATATCTTGTGAGTTGATATTTGGAGACTATTGCTCTGAGTACTTGCTAAGTATCATGGACTTGATACTTGAAGAGCCATTACTCGTAATATAAGTAAAATGATATAAAATTTAAATGATTATCTATACACACACAATACCTTGAGGTAATATTTTTATCATCCCTAGTTAAGAGGGAGTGTTAATTATTGTAGCAGTTTTGTGTAGCTATGGTGAGGGATTATAAGTGTTGGCATTGGATTGATTTATCCTCCCTAGCTAAGAGGGAGTGTTAATATTTTTTAGCTTCAATTGGATAAACACTACGTTTCAATACTAGTGAAGATATGTATATATATTTAGTATATACAAGATGTATATATATACTTAAATATATATAATACTCAAGAGATATTATATATATATATATATATATATATATATATATAAAATCATAAGTGTCATTATATAAATTACATAGTAATGAATAGACATGTCCCATGAAGGGACATGTCTCTTCTTGGCCCATTCTAAATATAAATGCAAGAGGTTGTTGCATTTGGAAAACACATACAATACAAGATAGTGCGATTACATTTGCAATGATCCTAAAACCTTAACACACACACACACACACACACACACACACACACACACATATATGTGTGTGTGTGTGTGTGTGTGTGTGTGTGTGCGTGCTTGTTTATACACATATGCATGTATATATACATATATATTTCCATTTAAATATTTATTTTACTTATATTTGTCTTTTTAGATATTCTTTTTGTAGAGGATAAAATATAGATGGGGTCCTAGAACAATGGCTTGCACATAAAAGAGACCCCAAAACCAATATTTTATACTTACATTTGAATTGTATTGATACAGAAAGTAAATATAAATGATTGATATTGAAATTAAGAAACAAAGGTACTTACCTCCGAAAAAGAATCAGCTGAAAACCCTATCAAATGATCTCAAAAACTATAAATTTTTGTTAATCTAAACTGAAACTGCGAGATCTACAAAACCCAGAAATATTTTTTCGAGATTTGATCAAGTTGACTTTGACCTTTTAAAAGGTCAAGGATGACCTCAGGAAAATGAAGGTCAACTTTGACTTTGTTCACAGGTCCCGGAAGTTCGGCGAAAAGGGTATCCAAATATCTTCTCAGATCTGAAACTCCGCACCTGTACCTGTAAGAAAAAGAGGATTTTTGTTGTTTGTTTGGGGGGTTTGCCTTGGTCAAACCCCGGTTTGGAATCATACTTAATATTGAAATTGAAATGGAGAATGCTAGCAAGTAGTAGAAGTAGATCTAACAATGAAGCTATGACATTCAATAGATATGAAATTGTATTTGAAATGTAATCAAGTATGTTAATATGAAAGCTTGAACACAACAATGAATGTAAATCAAACCTCCATGATTGTATGCTTGGAATCCACCTTGAGAGAAGAATGAATAGATCTTGAAGATGGACAAAGGATCTTGAAGGAAGATCACACCACCATGATGGCTAGATCTAGAGTTTGAATGCTTGAATCCTTGATCTTCAATGGAGAGCTTGAATGGAGAAGAGAACTTGAATGCTTGAATGGATGCTTGATCTTTCTTGAGAGATCCTTGATCATGAAATTGCTTGAGATGAGATGTGAAAATGAGAGAGGAAGGCTCACTTTTATAGTGATCTAGGGCACAAGAGGGGCCTCGTAGAAAATAATAATTAAGGGCCCATGGCACAAAACTCTAGAGAGGTGCACATGGAGGAAAATTAAATTAAAGTCTTGACACAAAAATCTAGGAGGGGACCACCCTCAATATAGAAATGAAATAATTATTTAAGAGCCTTGTTACAAAATTTGAGGTAAGGCCAACCCCAAAGTTAATTTGAGCATTAGGCACAAAACTCGAGAAAGGATAATCTCCATTAATAAATTAGGAATCCTATACAAATCTCAAGAAAGGTCCACCTCAAATATTAATTTGAGAATTCGACACTTAATCCGAGAAATAGTGGCCCCAAAGAGGGAAAAGACAAGATTTTGATGAAACCTCGCAACCGGAGGCTAACCTTGAGGAACCCAAACCTTAGGGTCAAGGTCGAGCTTGACCCTGACTAGGTCAGGGTCAAGGTCGACCCAAGCCAAGTCAGGGTCGAGGTCAACCTTGACCCCATAAGGTCAACCTTGACCTTATGGTAAAAAACCTCAGGTACTTAGTCTAGATTGCTAGGAAAATGCTAGGAAGAAGTAGGAAATGGGGTAGAATAGGGGGAAAAGCCAGATCCAAGTTGAATATCCATTCAAGGCATTCGACATGACCCCAAACCACTTACTTGGAGGGCTAAATGCTCTTAACATGGAAGTGCTTCCATTTTAAGACGATACATTAAGCCCCCACTTTAGCAAGAGTATGGACTCAATGAAAACTCTTGGTAAAGGAGAAGAAAGAGGAGATCCAAGTGGATTCACAAAGAGATAAAATAACACTTAGCTAAGGGAATAAGCCCCCAGACTAAGGATTCTAACTCAACATACATGCATGAGAGTGTCAACAAAATAAGGGTTAGTACTAAACAACCCAAATCAATTAGCATAAGAAACCTTGCTAAGAAATATTTCTCATACCAATATCATATTTGGAAAGCTATCATAATAGCATAAATGATTACATAAGAAAGACAAGAGCAACACTATAGACAACATAGCTTCATGATCCAGTCCTACTAGCATGAAAGTGAAAAGAAGAAGAACATGTATGAAATAACAATGCATAGATTTGACTAAAATAGAAAATCATACCAAGCCCTTGAGGCTAAAGTACTTCTATCAAAATCACAATCCATATTTATTACTCCATGCATGAAAAGAAAGAGAAAGTGATTACTTCACCCGGTAAGATGCCAAACTTACCATGAATCAACTTGGAGGGAGAGCCCAACAGGTTCACCCATAAACTATGCTTGCAATTGTAATGCATCTTCTGACGGCTTCTGGAATATCCATAGATCCACCTTCTTGTATCACTATGAATATGAAAATGCGTGTCTCATCAGGATTTAGAGACTTATGTGCATTACCATTAGAAGATTTAGCATATAGGTGCGTGTCTTTTCAAGATTTAGCAACCTATGTGCGTTACCTTCCAAGATTTAGCATGTTTGATTTTTTTTGAAAAATGCATGTCTCCTCAGGATTTAGCAACTTATGTGCATTACCTTCAGAAGATTTAGCATATAAAACTAAAAAACTATAGTACAAGGGAGACCCTATGTATGCCCCCCTCCTTAAGATGGCAAAAACATACTATTTTGTCATGTTAAGGAAAGAAAAAGGACAAGGATAAAGCCTTCTTCAGCATCAAGACAATATCCATAAACAACTCCCAGTCCAAGCCAAGAAGGTCACAGCTCCTATGAGGCCATGGAAGAGATGAATGTAAAGAGATATCATGCAAAAAGTGAAAAGGAAGTAACCCTTAATGAGGGATAGCACACTATTTAGTTTCCAAGGTGAGCGATGTATCAACCATGGAAACCCAATGTCGAACAATAAATAAGGTTTGAGTAAAGAACATAGGTCCTCAAATGCAAACCATAATTTTCATGTATGATTGGATATCACATAGTAGATAAATATTGCTTAGCCAAGGAAAGAGATGAATCCCTAGAAAGAAAAGAAGAGAATACCATAAGGATATGCATGAAATAACAATGCATAGATTTGAAAAAGATAGAAAATCATACCAAGCCCCTGAGGCTAAAGTACTTCTATCAAATTCACAATTTGTATTTGCTACTCCATGTGTGAAAAGTTGGCAATGCTAAGATCAAAATCTCGAGACCAAAACCCTAGCATGAACAAGTATGAAATAACAATGCATAGATTTGACTAAGATAGAAAATCATACCAAGCCCCTGAGGCTAAAGTACTTCTATCAAACTCACAATCCATATTTATTACTACATGCCGATAATGCTAAGATCGGAGCCTCTTGATCAAAACCATAGCATGAATATGTGCATGAAATAACAATGCATAGATTTGACTAAGATAGAAAATCATACCAAGCCCGTGAGGCTAAAGCACTTCTATCAAACTCACAATCTATATTTATTACTTCATGTGTGAAACAAAAAAGAAGGAGAAGACATCCTTGCCCCCCCAAGTGTAGGAACAAAGATGGAAGAGGATACCCACTTCACAAAGCAAGGAGATATACTATTTGCAATAATGTATACTATATCCTTAGTGAGAAATATTGACCCCTACATCCAAGAGTATAGATAATCATGAAAAAGGATATGTCGCTTATGGAAAAGGATCCTCAATGAAAGAGATCTTATCACCAAGACCCCCACCAAAAAGGAGTGCGTTAGATAAAATATCATCTTCCAAAAGGTGAGAATGAAGATTCAATCATCATGCCTTCCATGAAGAAAAGCAAGAGGAATCTTTGGAATGAGAGAAAACAACTCTAACACAAAGCAAGAGTAAAAGGTTATACCAAATATAATTTGCAACATAGAGAAGAAGTATCAACCTAGGACAACAACTTCTCATATAAGAAGGTTATCCATAGTCAAAACATTTGTCAATATGATGAAATAATATTGTAATATAAGCAAATACCACTAAGCTAAGGAAAGGAGTTCCCCTAGACAAAGAGAAAGAAGGAAGAACCTTGCCCTCTAGGAACAAAAGGCAAGGGATACCTTTGCAAAACACATGTTATAGAAAAGATATCTGGAATAATAGAAGAGAACAATAGATGAAAAACTATCATAATACAAATCATATAACCAATTAAGCTCATAATGGATTCTAAAAGATAGGAAGAAATATACCTCTTGCCCCCCAGTCTAGAGGAGAAAAGAGAGTGAGGGGTAAAATTATGAATAAATCTCAAAGGAGAAGTTTCTTTTCTTTTATATTTATGGATTGAATAATAAGGAGAAGGTATTTTGAAGAATATTTGCACATTATGAACCATATTTTGAACCTCAACATACATGTGGGAAGAATTAGGAATAGCAGATGGAGAATTAGGAATCGGATTAGGAAATTTAGGAACTAGGATTAGGAAGTTTAGGAACTAGATTAGGAAGGATACAATTATGATTAGGAAGATTAGGAACACTAGTAAAAGTGTAGGAAGTGATATGAATGGAAGACACAACCAGAAGAACACTTGGAACCACAGTTGGAAAAGGGTTAGAATAGAGATAAGTAATATTATGGTAAGAATGATGTGAGGTAGGATCTTGATTTTCCATAAGATCTCCACTAAGAGGAAGAGTGTTAAGGGAATGCATATCTTTCTCTGCTAATGCCTCATCACAAGAAGAAATCCTAAATGGAGGTGAAGGATCTATAATGTCATCTTCTTTCACATAAGGGGAGTGTGTTTTAGAGAATATGTCATCCTTTTGTATCAAAAATTCTTGACAAGGAGGGGATAAATCAATGTCTTTATCCAAGGGTTCATCCCAAAAAGTAGAATTATCCACAATGGCTTCATGAGGAAGAGAGTAATCAACATCCAAATCCAAAGGTTCATCCCAAATAGGAGGATTATCCATAATGGTTTCATGAGCAAGGGAGTAATCAACATCAAAATCCAAAGGTTCATCCCAAATAGGAGGATTATCATCCCTATCCATAAAGTGCATTGTAGGAGTGTCATAAGTCATTAAAGCTT
>BSBK01009441.1:0-192500 GCA_027943335.1 Chamaecyparis obtusa | reverse complement strand
CATTATAGGCGCCATAGGAAATGGACACTGATTGCTAGGGATTTTCTTCGTAAGTGGTTTATGCTTGATGAAGTGGAGGCTCAGGTGGGGAAATATAGGTGGCTCAATGAATTCTCATAGTTAACCCTCTCTGAAGAATTCTACTTAGATGGAGTCGGAAGGCAAAATTGATAGTGGTTTTTTTTCATAAAAAAATACCACATTTTTGGGTTTTTTGTTTATAGAATCATACCACGTCTTTTTCTTTTTTGTTTATAGTAGGTTTCTCTTTTTACTAGACAATGTACAATTATAATTTTATGAAAAAAAATAATGAAAATTTTGCAAGTTCATTTCAATTTGTGTTTTATGGGTACTGTTGCCCTAAATTTCCTATTCTACAAATTTGGCCAAGGTCTATTTCAAGGTCTTTGTTTTACCCCTTCCAAGCGTCCCTGAAATTTTCATGGCCTCACATTTTGTTTCCTGGCCTCTGCAATTATTTCAAGCCCCTCGTCTGCAGGTTTAAAAATTCATAAACTAGCCGTTATAGGCCAAACCCTTGAAAACCCTAAGCCTTTGTTCTAATTTGCAGTTACTTTATCTCGGCCACTTAAGTCCTCTTTTCAGCATGTGCACTTTAATCTTTTGGCCCAGTCGCCAGTTCTCCTTTTCTTTCCAGCGGTTGTCATTTCTTCCCGCGACTTAGCGAATACAACGATTCTCATAATCGCTGATTGTTTCCCGGTCATTGCAAAATATCCTGTGACCTGGAAAATGTTAATATCTCTTTAGTTGCATGACCGCTAAGTTCTTCGATGGTGCTATCTTTTAGTTAGTGATTCTGCGAACGCCTTGTTCACATAATAGCCCAGGGTTTGGCAGTTAAGTCCATAGCAGTCAGCGATTCAGCGTGCGGTTAGCTTCCCTTTAGTCGCATGGTCACTTAGATATTTTGGCGGTCTCAGATAACCGAGGGTCCCAGTTAGCAAGATCTATAGCCGACATGTGTTCTTAAAGGTTTGTGTCAGAGCATCAGATCATGTACCGACCGTTGATCTTGATTTGTCGTCAGAGCTTCCTTCGGTGGGTCCTTATGTACTGACATGCTTGAATTTGGTTGGTCCACATGGTGATGATTGGATCTATCATGGGTCCATTTTTCAGAGGGGTCTCAGTATAAAAGGATCTAGCGGCTGGCGTATAAGCATAAGGAATATTTTGGGGATATAAGATCATGCACCTGCTTTTAGATCGGTATCTCAAGTAGTGGGTCCGATGTCAGAAGGTTGCAACATGTATCTGAAATGGTGCAGTTTGATTGGTTGTTTGATGTGCGACGTGGCAGTTGTTAGTGGGCCCGTGGGGTCAAGGCTTTCTAAAGAAGATAAAGCACGATCAGATCTCGCGGCTGTCATTATACTGGAGGCTCAAGATGCTCGATCGTTATCACAACAGTATAGTGACAGCCATCCGATGGTGTTCTCAGGGACATGGGTCTCATGACTTGTCAGAGATGCTGATTTGCTCATTTTTTATTGGTTGCTGACTGCCGCGGTGGTGGTTAACTTGTCAGAAAGGGTTTTAGACTATTTTAAAGGGCAAATTTGGGTCATTCATCTGCCGAGAAATTTATTCATCGACGGTCACATTTTAAAATATATTCGCTAGCCGTTATATTTCAAAATTTGAATGCTTTCTGCTAGTTTTGCTAGGGTTTTTCATTCTTTCAGCCATGCACGACGTCAGTTAGCTCAAGAATTTAATTCTTAGTATAGTTGTGGGTGAGAGGGTGATGGAGGTGACCGTTGGTCACAAATTTGAAGAAACAAGGTCAAGGAATCAGACCACCATTTCAGTCACAAGGCCAAGATCCTAATCAGCAATATCAGAATCAAGGATAGCCTTATCAACAAAATAGGCCACCATACCAAGGAGGCTATCAAGGACAAAGACAAAATTTCAATCAGAGACCATTTCAACCATATAAACCTGCACCTCTAAACTCTGCAAACCCGGTGAGGGATATGGTTCCTAGTCAAAACAATATGGCTATGGATAATGAATGGTGTTTTCCTTGTAATTAGCCTCATAATCAGGCTACATGTTCAAATGGATGGATGAACGAAGCTCTAATGGTTCAAAATGCCTCACAAGCTCAATCAAAGGTTTCATCCAGTGGGTCAATGCCTCAACAAGAATCACAAGATGATGAGACTGCCCTTTTCAATTGGGAGCAACCAGACTTCAATGGAGTCAATGATGAGTTTTCTTTTGTTGCCCTTACAAGAGCAAAAAGAAGAGCTCAGGACATGGAGAGACTAGATTCTAATGCCAAAGCCACTACATCTGCAGAGCCACTGCAACAAGCTTATCCCATCACACCTAAGGAGGTTCCTGTCATTACAAACAAGGAAGGCCAGCATTCCAAAGAGGTAGAGCCCATCATGCCAAAGACACAACAAAGAGTACACACTGTGACACCTTATAATATTGTAGACAACATGAAGAAGGTGAATGTCACCATGTCCATGTGGGACTCTTTGGCTCTTCCAGGACAGCCTAAAATTTTGAAGAATGCCATGACAAAGGTAGCAACTCCTCAACCTACAAAAGAAGCTGCAAAGCCAGTGTTGGTCAACACTGATCAAGAAAAGGAGGCTCCAAGTAGAAACTCCAAGGATAATGCCACACAAGGTAGGAACTCAAAGCCACCTCCCTTTTATGTATCTTTAATCATTGGAAAATCTTTAGTGCATAATTGTATGGTAGATAGTGGAGCTACTACACTAGTACAAAAACAACAATATATGACCAAATAAACTACCAAAAATTGTACATAAATGACCAAATTTGGTCACGTGACCAGTGGTAGTTTATTGCCGGTCATTTATCTCGTGACCAAATTTATGATTAAACTATTTTAGTCATTTATTTGGTCATTGATTTGGTCATATATTTAGTCATTTATTTGGTCATTTATTTGGTCATTTATTTAATCATTTATTTGGTCATTTATTTGGTCATTTATTTGGTCATTTATTTAGTCATTTATTTGGTCATATATTTAGTCCTTAATTTAATCATATATTTAGTCATTAATTTAATCATATATTTAATCATATTAGGGCACGATGAAATCGAACCATCATCCTCCTACTTGTAAAGTAGGGTGCTCTTCCATTGAGCTAGTACCCTTTAAAGAATAATCATACCATGTATACTAGTACTTTCCACTAAACATGATTTCAATTTTTTCCATCTATTGTTCAAGAGTTTTTTTGTTCATTATGACTTCAAATGGAGGTGACTTCCTTCATGCATTGAGTAGAAAATTCACATGATAGTGAGATGAAAAGGAGGTATATTCACTATTTTCTATGCTCTATTCAATACTTGAAAGATTCAATCTCTATTATCATATAATGCAACCACTAATAGTTGATAGAAAGGAGTAAAATCACTAAGGTTAATGACATTGATGTATCAGAGACCCATAACATTGATCTATGCAATGAAGATAAAAAAGAAATGAATTTTATTCACTGTCATAATCACTGGAAAGAACACTTGACAACTAATATTCATTGTCATAGTAGTAGGTCATAAAGTTTATAATAGTCACCAAGAGCACCAATATCAAAGCAAAGGCAATTTGTGACCATGCACCAATGAAAAGTAGTGATGTTAATGAAAAAATAAAGAACATGAAGGACACAGAATAATAGACATCATAATAATGATCAAAATGCATCAAAGATACATGGGAAGAATGTAGTCAAGTACAAAGAAATGAGATAAGTAGCAGTGTACAAGAGAATGAGAGGAGATTATCACAATGTCTGGGGATGGTCTTAGTGATACTATCTACCATCAAAGAAAAAAATGATTCCATATTAAAGATGATCCCATATTTGACCATAGTTACAGATCTCAAATTTTGCCTCAAATGTTGATTGGGCTCTTGACTTCATCTTTGAAAGGACTCATTGCTAAGGCCATATTATGGGTTCTACTCCAAGACATCTCACTTCTCAAACCTTTTCCTTGACCAAAATTTACCTAAGTGTAGCATCTAGGCATTACAATTGACTTACATCCTTGCAACTAAGGACATGACTTGCCTCTGAAACTAACTTCCCCAACCCTCTAAGCTTCAGAGAATGCAGCCACACTAAGACTAAGACCAACAACTACTAACCTAGCAAGAAAAAGAGGGGGTCCCCATTTGCAATAGGGTAATGGTGTGAAAACCTCACAACACATCCCAATCACTGTTGCTCTCTCACCTTCACACATCAGTACTTTGGAGATCAATAAGTGCGAGAATTTGTGCATTTTCATCATAAATTTGTAAAAATTAGAAAATAACAATCAGTTTTGGAATATTACAGTAGCTAGCTATAATAACTTTATCTGTTAAGCAAACTTATCTGCTACACAGTTTACTATTTTCTTAACTGAAATACTTAGACAACAACAAGGATAGTCAACTACTAGAATTATCATTAAAAAACCTCATGACAGGGAAATAACTATGGAATTTCTAGTCTAGATACAGTATCACTTCACCATCCAGTGTTAGTGAAATTTCACTACTGTTTCTGCAATAACACCATAATTATTATGTCACCAAGGATGTAGAAAAGACACAACTGCACATAAACTTTTTTTCTTTTCTAATGACATGGGTTAGCAAAAAAAGTTTTTTAAGAAAAATAATACATGTATCTCACTTTAACATCTGACAAAAAATTGTACACAGATTCAGATGGACTTTGGTAAAGGGAATCTTTTTTTGGTTGTCTTATTTTCTGGGTATTTCAAGTGATTTTTTGCCAAGCTGATGTAATTATAATGATCTTTGAAGTAATAAGATGCGACTCTTTGCAATAGACTCATCAAAATATAAGCATATTTAAAATATGTAAATCAAAAGACACAGTAGATACCTGTACCCAGATCTGCAATGCATAGCATAAGCAATGGCTACAAGAGATCTACCATCTTGAGGATAGATATGAGCAAAACGTTTTCCCAACCACATAATTCATCCTTCCCAAGCATCTGATTTTTCCATCCCCATAGCTCCAAAAATCTGATCACTATTATCTTCCACACACATAATAAATGCTAATTCGAGTGCTTTTTTTGAAAAAAAGTAGGATAGCATAGCCATAGAATGCTGCATGACTTGCAATTGTGCCTGCTTGTCTTTCTCTCCTGCATGAAGTGCTAACTGAGCCCTTTTCTAAACTGCATGTAAAACACTGAATAGATCACACTTGTCATAGTGTAAAACATGACACCTTTTTGTAGTATTATAGAAACACTATACCATAAAAAGAAAGTAAACCTATTCAGAAGTCTTCTGACAACAAAAAATGGAGAACCAAAGAAAGCACCTCCAAAAGATTGAGCTTCTTGCATGCGATCAAGCAGAAGCTTTAGAAACATATCTTGATATCTAAGTGATTGGGGAGATATGTAAACAAGGACAACAATGGTTCTGGCAAAGCTGCCATTTATGCATGGCTATAGTTCCAAAGTTAGTTACCTGTGAAGGCAAAGAAACACAAATTCTATCCAACCCTTTTAGCTCAGACATAGTTTTAGAAATTGGTCAATTAAATGGTGTTTTGAACATGCAAGGAATATGGGCTTACCATAACAAATATAACAAGTAGGTGAACCCAACGCAAAGGACTCAAAATTTGACAGCTCAGAGTCAAAGGAGTTGAAAATACTTGATTGTAGAAAACTCCACTATTCAAGTAGATAGCAATAGAAAATCAAATGAATTTTCATCAGAACAAATTATAAATACAATATTTAGTTAGGCAAATGCTTCCATAATTTATCCTTTAACATTTATTTCCCTCTAGCCCTCTAGGAGAGTTCAAATCCTTTGCTGAGACATTCCAAACTATAGAATTTCAATTCAGCTTGATCTTTCTACTGAGACACATTAGAATGCATCAAAATAGACTTCAACTTACCCAAACAAAATTGGCCCTCACTGGTTACCATTTTGGCACAGGAAACATAACTTATTGAAAACTGATGAAAGAGGAATTGGATAACAATTTCCAGATGCTACTAAATTCTCGAAGATAAAACCTAGCCAATTACAGCACCTGAGCTACCCTTGGAGGTTTGTCAGCCCAATTCTTCAGACTAATGTAGAACATAAAAACACTACAGTGATGATGAATGATGATTTCTATTATCTTTTCTAATAGCTCCATTTGGTGTTCAAAGTCTAGATCGTTTGGTATGTTCTACAGACAGTTTCAAAAAACTAAAGAAAAGTTTAAAAAATATGAAATTCTCAATTTTACCCAGTAGTTTCAAATAAACAAATACCAAAAGAATTAGCATTTGAACAGAGCACATTTAGCTCAGTTAAAAATTGAAATTTATTTACAGAGTTAAAACTGGCTTTCCATGTTTGGAACATATATAGATCAATTTCTAGCTTTGGGTTTATTTGAAATTTTGTGAAGTTCATATTTCAACATTTATAGCACCAAGTACAATAGCAAATTCTTGTTAATGGTAAATGTTAACCGTCATTCAATATTTTTAGCATTTTCAACTTAACAGTAATATCACTTAAACTTTCAAGCCTTGTGAGCAAGCACCAATATTATGGAGAGGGTATTGCAAATGGAACCAAAAAGTAAAATTAAAATTTGTCAAACATTCTACACAAAGGAGTACAACTTCTAGTACAAATTTTGAGTGGATCTAGAAGAGCTGTCATGAATAGTATGACATTATACCAGAGATGGTCTGAAATATGAATTCATACAAAAAGATGTCAACATACATGGGATGCTATAAGATCTATTACTCGATTTCTTGATGCAAATTGAAAATATAAAGTTGAAAGACTGTGAATTGGTAAAGCTAAAATAATTCTTAAATAGCATTTTCTAATAAGCAGTCCACGTAAAGTCCAAATTAGAATTCAAAAGTTCCAAATGCAGAGATAGTGGAGGGATTATCCAAAAATTGACTTTCAGTCTACATATAGTACTTTCAAAAATTACAATTAATGCCAGACAGATTTTTGGCCTCTGTTTTTAGTTTGAAAATTATTAACATAAGAATAGAACAAGAATTAGAACTGACCTGATTAAGCTCCATTTTCACTTGAGGTATATTTGTGGAATCCAGTAGTATTCTTAGATTTAGAATAGTTACAAATTTATGGAAGACTTTAATGAGAAGATCATTTTAGATCTATTTCAGAATTTCAATCAAATTTTCAAAGTTAGAACGTCCACAAATCCATTTCATTTGTGAACCTATCTTAGGGATTTCGGCATTTTTTTTCAGATCCCGACATCAAATGTAGCTCATCAGCAAATCTACTTCATTTGTTGGACCTATATAGGGTTTTTAAATTCAGATTACAAGATTTATTTAAGTAACAGATTTCCTGTCAATAGCAGATTCCTACATTGATAATCATTGAATCAATAATTTTGTCAAATCTTAGGTGCTGAACTTTTTCCAGCTATGACAACACATTTATGATTTTCTCCATCATTATCCTTAAAAAAACAATGTTTTTCTCCATCATGTTTGTGGTGCCTGCATGTGAAGACCTCTTGGACATTGCACATATAGCCCACAATTAGGTTTCCATTTCTTTTTTATTAAATAAACTAAAGATTGGTGCTTATTGAATATCATTTCATGGCTGCTTTCTGGAATTTTTCAAGGCTTCCATAAAAAGTGTGAATTTTAACTTGTAGGATTGACTGCCTTTTCTTTCATTTCTTCAGTTCATGTCCACTAATGTTAGATGTTGTTGTCTAACCTAACATAGCTTCTTTAACAATTGACACAACACATGGCATGAAAGCTGTTGCTTTTCCTTCACAATGTCTAATGCGAATTCCAGAGATATTCAATTGACAATACTTCAAACTGCCAGTATTTAGATGTATTATAAACAAATGCAAACTACATTAAAAAAAGCCATATATAGAAAGAAAATTTGTCCATTAAAAAAAATAGAGATATAGGAGCAAAAGTGCTTTTACTGTCTGACTATTTTTTGAGAGATGAACAAGCATGCCTTCTTTCCCAATTAAGAAAAATCATCTTCATACAATGATATGCAATGAGAAATAAAAGAAAACATCAATGGAAGATGGAAAGTTCACCTTCCAGTGCTTACTAGGATAGTGCTAGAAAGGATATGTCTTAAGTAGTTAACAAGATTAAATCATGGCATTTAAGCAGTTATCTAAGCTCAGACTAAAGCTATTAGATTTCCATAATCCATAATAATGCTGCTGTAGTTTCTGGATTCGACTGTGTAAGATTTTTTAACATTGACATTTTAGATCACACTCTGTGATCCATTATCAGGATGTAGTATGCAGTATTATCTCAGAATTTCCAAATCTTAACCCTTTTTTTGTTTTAATTTTTAAAAACCAAATCAAAGTGGCCTTCCAGACAACCAGACCAACAAAGTCAATCTACACAATGTGCAATGCTCATCCTTAGTAGTTTTCCCAGAAATAACAAAGTAAGGTCTTTATCCAGATTTGCATAAATCTTCAAAACTTAAGGGGTATGTATATGGGTAATGTGTAGTGGTTATCTTATTCTAGTGTAACTTTCCTTTAAAATCAATATTGAATATATGTCGCAACCAACAATCTGAATCTGAAACCCTAATGACTATGTTCGAGTTTGTTTTTGTCTTATGTTTGTTCACATATTTAAGCAGGGAACTTTCTAGGTTATGAGGCATCTTTGCATAAACCTTCTAAACTTCTAATGATTGTTGCTTTCTATGTTGTCAGGAGCCTTTGCATTAATCTTCTAAACTTTTTCTTTGCATTAATCTTCTAAACTTTTTAATTAGCATCACAACCAACAATTTGAACCTGAACCTTCAACCACCATGGCTGTATTATGTTAAGTTTTTTGACATATTTAAATAGATAACCTTCTAGATTGTGAGACATCTTTGCATAAATCTTCTGAACTTTTGATGAGCATGTGTAATGGCTTGTAGGTAGCATGTTGATTTCCCACTCCTCTTCCTCCACTAACACAATCTTTGGTCCCTATTTCTCCTGTAGATTTAATGATGATGTAGCTTCAGTATCAGACTAAAGTATTTTTGCTCAACTATACTTTTGTTTCATAATGTTGTGTTGAAGTTGTGCACAAAAAACAAATGGGGTGCTTCAAGGGAAATGCACAATGTTACTAGACTCATCCACATAATTCTGACATCTGAAACACATCAACAACATAGCAGAATGAGGCTGATGTCTATTCTCCAAGCCCAAAATCTGTTGAATAAACACTACTTCCATCTCTTGCTCATCTTTCTCTTTTAGTTCCTGATCTGAGAAATATGCAGATTGTGAACAGACTAATAGTTCATTCCTAGTTTTATTTTGATCGATTCCTCAGTGTCAAACACTTTTCTGCATGTTCACCCTGCCACAGACATCCATGTTTTCATTAAGGAAAACATGTGTGAGCCACAACACCAAAAAAAAAGAGATGATTTATCAGAGTTAATGTTTTGAGAAACCCTTACCTTCCTCCTAAGACTCTATTCCACCTCTCTAGACCCTATCCAAACATACCATACTCCTTCCATCCATTAAACACAATCTTGGAAACAAATACTCAAAATATACCTTCTTGCTGTCTCCTGGATAGACCCACACACATAGGTGTATAACTTTTGATGCAGATAAAAAATCATCAATCTCTCCAGTGAGGATGGCCATAGTTAGGTTCTTAAAAACATATTAAATAATTAGCATGATCCAACGGTTCAAATGAAAGTTAGGCCCCCCGCATCAGAGTGCATTTTTCTGCAATAGTTATTCCTTCAACTGACTATCATTCAGTGATCTTCAAACACAACTTCCTATATCCCTGCATTAGATTAGTATAAGACAAGGATTATATGATACATGTTTATTCTCTCCCACCAAATACAGGAACCACAGAGGGTGGGAGAGTTATCTCATTCAGAAAACTTCAAAACAAAAATAGGCTGACTGTGTCTAACCAGTCACTGGTTTGAGTACACCAGTCCAGTATTCTCCAACTACAACATGATGGAGTATTAAAAAGAATGTAAGAAAAAGTGAATAACAACTAATTCAATGCCCTACTACATTCTTAACCCAAGATCATACTTCAAACTAAAATTGCAACACGTTGTTTCTGACTGTACCGTGAGACAGAGAAATGATTTGCAGAGAATAGTTTAGTTTTATTGATTTAAAACTTCTCTACAATGCTTTGTCAAGTATCCACCATCCCTCCATACTTCCTACTCACACCTACTACTCCTCTATAAATCCTTACAAGGCTAGAGATCCTCTACCCATCTGTAACAGTCAGTTACATGACTGTTACCAGTTGGTTACAATTAGAAATTATTGAGGATTTGTTGTCTAGTTGACACTAAAGTGTCAACTTCGACAACTTATAATCATTTATGCCTTTATTACATCGCACTAACCTTTTTAAAGGTTTATTTATCCGAAGGGTGTAGGCATGCCAACATCCATGCTTAGAAATTCTGATATGTCCTGCCCAGGAGTAAACCCCATGATGAGAACGAACGTGATTGTGGAGAACACAAACTGTATAAAACATTGGAGGCACAGGGGAAGTATAGGACCATCCACCACATTAGTAGTTTTTGCTCCAGTGCAAGAATACTTGGCTTCCATCAAAAGCCCTCGAAAAGCATATCCCTACAAATAGAAAAGGGGAAAGCAACCACAAACCCACCATCCTACAAATGAAGAGAGCACCATAGATGCATCTCAAGGATGATTCTTTCACAGGAAACACCTCTGTGATACAGGGGAGAAACATCTTGTCCCGATCCCACCATTCCGGGGAATATCCTCATTCATGAGGTCTTGGGGAGGAACTGGGAATGAGAATCAGGGTCATGATAGATAATTCCAAAATACTTTTCAAAGATGTGTGAAAAAAATACTAATAGAATACACAAGTTTGCAACAGATCTTTACTCTATCACAAGTCCAAAATAGTTCAATTGAGACAAATGAGGAAAATTGTTGTCCCTATCTAAGTAGGCCTAGGTTCTTAGCCTGTAACATAATGACACTTGATACAGATAGTCTAAAAAAATTATGCAGTCATCATTAATATTAAATTATTAATTTACATGGAAATAAAAGTCAAAAAATCACTGGATTTAAAAAATGATGTGGATTCCAATTTAGACTACAGTGTCAAGATATAGAGATCTAACACTCTTAGAGTGGACTGCCAAAGCTTTTTATAAAGCAGTGCTTATCCTTGTTGGACCTTCAATAATTTCAAAGCTATGCTCCCCATCATTTATTGGTTCTATTCATATTATTCTAGTACAACGTCATAGAAACAAATATCTTCTCAAGAATTCCTGGGCATACAAAAGATGAATATATTTTCAATTTTTAGAAGAATTATCAAGAAAAAATTGGAAAAATATCAAGAACCCCAAAAATGTGGCAATTTTTTTTACATTTAGAATTTTAAAGCCATCCTAATTGCATATGCATAGAGAATATGAGACTGAAGGGAAACAAGAGAATGATACTTAAAGTAAAAGACAGTATACACCATGAATTTTGAAATTATATGAAATTTTCTCATTAATTTTAACATTGCTGATTGCAGATAATTATAATACAAATATCTTTAAAAATGTTAATAAATAACTCTGACAGAAAGATAATGAACTCTTAATGCGATAAAATACAAATAAATTATAAGGTAACCTATCAATCATACCATTCTCCTCAACTATCAAGTCCAAGAGACTAATCTATACACAAAATAGTAACTACAATTGACAACAACAGTCTACCTAACCTCTTCAAAATACCTCTTAATTTGACAGTAGCAATGATCATGCCCGGCATTTCATGACAGCAATGTCTTGTCTTAGCAATATTTTATAATTATCATTCTGATCAACAATATTTCCTATAATGTCGACAACAGTAATGACACCCGTATTAATTCAACCCAGTACTAACAATGATTCAGATCCAATAATGACAGAATGCTACTGATCAGTGATCATAGTTATGTCAAAAGACAATAATGATGTCAACAATCTCAACTGGTAAAAAATTATTATCAAATTACTCATTTTGCAGTTTGCCAATGTCTTTCGAGGCTTGGAAATGAATTGGAAAAGTCAACTCATTGCAAGACACATGTCTAATCTAGTGGTATTAAGATAAGTCAAAAATACATACAGAGTGATGATAGATGCACTCAATAACTATTGTGGAAAATCAGTGTAAGTTAGAGTGTTTAATCTTAAATTCAATAGGCATAGATATTGGACTATGTTTTGTCATCCTAAACTTTTCTACAAGTGAACATATCATATTTCTGGAAATAACTATGCAAAATAAAATGACAATTATTTTTTCAAATATACTTTTTTGCTCATTATATGGATTGTGGAAAAATCATGGCTCTTGTAGAAGTGGCTTTTGCATCATTCTTGAGATTGTTTTGAGTCAAATGTGTCTCCATTGTTAGATCTAAAAGCCTTTATTTTATTACTTGTGTGTTTCTCCACCAAGCCTTTGCATGCAACAAAATGAGAAAAATATATTGACTGAATTTTCAAAAAATAGACCACATCATCAACCAACAGAAATATTTTTCCATCGATACAAAAGGCCTCTTCACTGACTGTTAGAAGCCAGCAAGTACCAGATCGAAGAATCCAGTGGCATGCAAGCTTTCTTAACTCCTTATTTTCCTACTATGTCTGTACTAACTGTTTTATCTCATTCGTATCAAAATGGTCATGTATGTTCGTGAAAAAAACCTAAATTGACTGTAATGTCTTTTTCTGGGCATCTGTTGCCCGATTTGGATTCCAACTTATTCTTAGGGACTATAAATATTGAATTTATCACCTATAGCATGAAGTTGTGTATGAAATAGTGGCATTGGAGCAGAATAAAAGTATAGTGAATTTTTCATACATAATAAGTTTAATCCATAAAAAGAAAAGTAAAATATAGGTGTGACTACATTAGGGCCAACAAACCCTACCTTTTCTCTTTTAAAACTTGTTGCCATTTGTGTTTAGTAATTGATCCCCTTCTCACATTTCTTTAAGCTACCCTTGACTAGTCCTCTTGAACTGATACAATGTTGTTACGCCACAAATCTCTTCTATGTTCATAGATCACTGACTTAATCAGCGATATCAACTCCCCTGTGTGCCCACCAAATATTCACATTGTGTCTATATTCACCAGGCTATTTTCTTCCATGTCCACGAGCAGAGCTAGGGTTCAAAGTTTTCACCTCAACGTTGACTGCGGGTTTAGCTCTGTGGGATTAAAGAAAGTATTCTAATTTAACTTTCCCTCCAAATATGAAAATGCAACTCGAATAATTTATCAATGTGAAAAATACAAACTCACCTGAATATTTTTTCTTAATTTTTTATTTAAGAAAATTTAAAAAGTGTTAATTTTTAATTTAAAATAATAAAAACAATACTTTAAGTTTTTTAGATAAAGTATTGAATAAATGTCTTTAGTTTTTTCAGTTTTTATCTTAAACAAATGTCTTTAAGTATTCTCTTATGTAGTGGTGGATAAAAGTAGACATTCTAAGAGAAACTATCGTAAATTAATCTTCATTTGCTTAATATAATCTTGCAAGGAATATATAAGAAAGGGTAAAGTATTAATTCTATGGAAATTCGTCTATGCAATATATTGGTTCTTGGAAGATGTGAGCACACTAGATTATATTATCCTACTTACATTACTAAAACATTTACCTACTATCGTACACTTTTCTAATGTCTTTTTGAATTAGCAGATTTATTTCTTTTTGCATCTCGTTTAATATGAGGTGATAAATTTTTAAAGAACTTGTTAGTGATAGAAAGTTAATAAAAAAATTCAAAAAAATTTAAATTAGTAATTAATTATATCTAGTTAACACTACAAAATAATTCAACTCAAATTAATTTAATAAACATCATCTAAAGAATTAATAAAATCATACTAATCAAAATATTGCATAATGAAAAAACAAAAACATACTACACACTCAGTCAAATAATATATTAAAATACAAAAATTATAAAGGTTAGTCTAAGAGAGTCGTGACAAATAGAAAAGACAAATGTAAGTCCTAGGTAAATTTATGAAAGAATTGCATTTGTGCCAAAGGAAACCCAAAAGAGAAATAACAAATTGAACAAAAAATTTGAAATTCCAAACTAGAAAGGAACAAATTATGACATGGAATGATAGCTCAATACCATATGCACTTCAAAATCTAAGGAAAAAAAATCAAATCAAAGCTACGCAATTTTAGTTGTTAATTGAAGTACCCTGCAGAGATTTAAATGCTTCCCCTCTTGATAGCTACCACAATATAATAAACAATCTACTACCACAAATAACACTTTAAAAAACCTTGATAATGTCTATGAATTATATGCACCTGATCTATATAAATTCTAATTGCAAAACGCTTAGATGAATTTTAAATATAGTTATCATTTAGAGATATTGGCAAATAGTGGGTGGAATAATGTTCACACAATAAGTCTATTGGTGAATGCACATTATTCGTGAAATGTAACTTCTAAGAATATAAGTATATGATATTATCAAATGTTAATGTGTAAAGGAGTATTAATCATTCATTTAGTCATTTTTATTAGGGTAACTAATTATTTAGTCATTTTAGTTGTGATTTTACCCGATGACCAAATTGGTCATTTATTTAGTCATTTACATTTGTAGAACATGATCAGTTTAGTCACGTGACTAAAATTTTTAGTCACCTAACTAAAAAAATGGTAGAATATGATCAATTTTAGTCATGTGACTAAAATTTTTAGTCATGTGACTAAAATTTTTAGTCACGTGACTAAAAGTTTTAGTCACCTGGTAATTTATTTCCCAGATTCTACTAGTGCTAGCACTGTAATACCCAAGAAAGTAGCTGACCAGTTAGGACTAAAATATGAGCCCTTCCAAAAGAAGGTTACCCAACTTGATGGATCCTCAGTCAATACTATAGGTGTGTCTAAATATACCAGTCTAATCTTGCATGCTAGTCCTAATTTCTCAATCCTCCTTGATATATATGTCATAGATCTCCCTGCATTATTTGCTATATGCCTTTCAAGTGAGTTTACAGCCAAGATAGGAGGTTACCTATCTTCAGATTGGTCTCACATTTTATTTCATACAAGGTATGGTACCAAGGTCACCATTAAGTCAGAACCATTAGCAGTACACCATATAGAGCCATATGTGTCCAACACCATCAATGTGAACTGCCCTATATTTGATAGCAATGACTTCCAAACTATTAGTGAAGCCAGGACAAAGATAGAGGGTATCCCTGATATTCTTCTAGATGAGAGAGCTTCAGAGGTCCAAGAAAATCTTATAAGTAAGAGGGATAAGTGCAACCACAAATGACACCATGAAAGCATACAAACATAGAGTTTGGGATGCAATTGAAGATTTCCATGCTTTCAATATTGTTGCTATACCTAGAAAGTTAAATCAAAATGCATATAGGTTAGCTTCTGTTGGATCCCAATATGACATTGCAAATAGAATTTCAAAAGAAATAGATCAACAACATATCAAAGTGATTGTTAGACCATATATTCCTGATAATGATGTCAATTGGTAGGTGTTTGACAATGATGAACAAATTCTACAGTTCTTGTTTGAAGAAGATGTTTTTTAGAGCACAATCAAGACAGGCTATCACAAAGCTATGGTGATCAAGTGATACAACTCAAATCCAATAAGATGCTTAGAGGTCTTGTTACTTTAGCGACTATCTTCAACAAGGATGATGAAGTCAAGAAAAACAAAGCTGGCTTGGTAGTTCAACAAGAACATTGTGTTGAATTAGAGTTGGAACCAGGTAGGAGCTTACAATTTGGAAAAGTGAACATTGAATTGGAAAAGCAAGTGTACACTCAGCTATTCAAAGAATTTAGTGATGTTTTTGCATGGCAATATGAGGATCTCAAAGGTTTTGATCCAGCCCTTGCTCAGCACACTATTGAATTAGAACCTAATGCCAAACCACTGAGGCAAAAGCAAAGGCCTGTTAATCCTAAGCTTGAGCCACTTATGCATAAAGAAGTGCTCAAATTGATAGAAAGTGGTATCATCTACCCCATTAAGCATACTAGTTGGGTTTCCAACCTTGTTCCTATCAGGAAGAAGAATGGGGAGCTGAGGTTATGTGTTGACTTCAGGGAGCTTAACAGGGCCTCATTAAAGAACCGTCATCCATTACCCTCTATGGAACAAATCTTGCAATGTGTCTCTAGATCTGAGAGATTTTCATTATTGGATGGCTTTTTAGGATACAATCAGATCCTGGTGAATGAAGAGGATCAATGCAAGACAACATTTACAACAAAGTGGGGAACCATGGCTTATCAAAAGATGCCCTTTGGTTTATCAAATGCAGGTGCTACATTTCAGAAGGGAATGGATATGGCCTTTAAGACCCTAATGTACAAGTTTGTGTTTGTCTACTTGGATGACATAACTATCTATTGAAAACATACAATAGACCACATCAAACATCTGAGGAATATTTTTGAAAGGTGTAGAGAATTTGGGATATCTCTTAATCCCAAGAAATGTGTGTTTGCAGTTCATGAAGGAGAATTGTTAGGATATGTAGTATCGAAAGAAGGAATTATAGTGGATCCTAAGAGAATTGCAGCTATCCTAGAGCTACCCCTACCACATCACAAGAAAAGTCTCCAATCTTTCATAGGAAAGATTAATTTTGTTAGGAGATTCTTGCCTAACATTGCAGATTTACTCAAGCCTTTGATAGCCATGTTAAAGAAGAGTTCAGTTTTTGCTTGGACCAAAGAAGGGAAAGTCAATTTCCAAGCTATCAAAGAGGCCCTAACAGAAGCCCCTACTCTCTTAAACCCAAATTTCAATAAGGATTTCATCCTTTGTGCTGATGGAGGTCATGATGCTATATCTGCAATATTGACTCAAGAAAATTCAGATGGATTGGAGTAGCCCTTTGCTTTCTTTAGCAAAGGTTTAGAAGAATATGAATAGAGATACTCTTTTGTAGAAAAACATGTGCTTGTTGTGGTGAAGAGCCTAAAAAAGTTTAGATATTTATTGACCCATAGTAGGGTACATTTGAAAGTTACTCATCCAAGTGTAGAAGAGTTTTTTCTCTCTAAGGACTTAAATGAGAAAAGAGCCGGTTGGATCACCAAGGTGATGGAATATGACATTGATATTCAAACTACCAAGCTGGTTAGAGGAAGAGGTCTTTGGGAGAATTTTCCAGAGGATGAAAGTTCAAAGAAATAAGAGCAAATGGATGTATCTCTGGTGGTGCATTCTATAGAAGAACAAGCCAAGGCAACAAGCTTGTTGCCTAATATGATCAACTACTTGAAGACATGACAATGTCCTGCAGGTTTGGATTCAACACAAAGGAGGTATTATAGGTTACAATCTATTCCTTTTGTGCTGATTGATGATGTTCTTTTCAGAAAGGATCACAATGGTGTCCTTTTGAGATGCATAGATTCGGAAAAGGTAGCAGATGTCCTATTTGAGTTTCATGATGGACCTTTTGGTTGTCATTTTTTCCTTAGGACTACTGCTTTTAAAATCATGAGGGATGGATACTATTGGCCATCTATCTTTAAGGATAGTCATGATTATGTGAGAAAATGCATCAAGTGTGACATGTTTGTAGGAAAAGAAAGGCTTGCAACCTTACCCCTAGAACCAGTTAGAACAGAGAAACCCTTCATGAAGTGGAGTGTAGACTTCATTGGCATGATTAATCCTCCATCTAGTGCAAGACATAAGTGGATAATTACTACAACTGATTATTTCCCCAGATGGATAGAGGCAATTGCTTTAAAAGAGGCCAATGAGAATGTTGTCCTAAGCTTTTATGATGATATAATCCATAGGTTTGGCACTCTTGATTCCATAATTTCAGATAATGCATTGGCATTCATAGGCCTCAAAGTCTCAAAGTGGGCAATTGAGAATGGCATCCATCTAAATACCAGTTCAAATTATTACCCTCAAGGTAATGGCTTAGCAGAATCAACAAATAAGAACTTGATTAGGATAATCAAGAAGACTCTGCAAGGGAATCAAAGAGATTGGCATACAAAGCTCAAATCTACCTTGTGGTTGGACAGGATTACCCCAAAGAAAATCATTTGTAATTCTCCTTACATGTTAGTGTATGGAAAGGAGGCTAAGTTGTCCATTTCAACTGAATTACCAGCTTTGGACCTAGCTACTCAGTATGCCCTATTTGAAGAGGAGGATCCCTTACAAATCAGATATGCTCAATTGATGGAATTAGAAGAACTCAAAGGAAAGTCAATGCGAGACATGGAGTTCCATTAGGTGTAGACAAAGAGGATTTTTGACAAAAGAGCCAGGATCAGAAACTTCAAGGTTGGGGATGTAGTCCTCAAATGGGATGAGTTCAGGTCAAGACCTGGGAGGCACACAAAATTTGACTCCTTTTGGGGTGGACCATTTGTAATCATAGAATGCAGGGGCTCCAATGATTTTCAACTATGAAATATGGATGGAGTCCCCTTACCTATTTCAGTGAATGGTTTCCTCTTGAAGCCTTGTTTTGAGGTTAATCCCTCTCTGTAAACTTTTGCAAATACTTTCTTGCTTTCTAGTTTAATTTCTTGCTTTTCAAGAAGTGCTCTGAGCATAGTTCTAGTTCTCCCTCTCTGAGATAATTTTGAGTTTTGTGTTCAGAATGACCCCATGCCCAATGGATTGTCAAGGTCACTGGTTTTCCATGTCTAGCAAGCTCACATCCAGCAGAAATCACCAACATGTTGCCCTAAATTTCCTATTTTGCAAAGTTGGCCAAGGTCTATTTCAAGGTCTCTATTTTACCCCTTCTAGGCGTCACTAAAATTTTTATGGCCTCATGTTTTTATTTCCTGGCCTCTGCAATTGTTTCAAGCCCCTGGTCTGCAGGTTTAAAAATTCATAAACTAGCCATTATAGGCCAAAACCCTTGAAAACCCTAAGCCTTTGTTCTAATTTGCCGTTACTTTATCTCAGCCACTTAAGTCCTCTTTTTAGCATGTGTGCTTTCATCTTTTGGCCCAGTCACTAGTTCTCCTTTTCTTTTCAGCAGTTGTCTTTTCTTCCCGCGACTTAGTGATTACAATGATTCTCATAATTGCTGATTGTTTCCTAGTCACCGCAAGATATCCTGTGACCTGGCGAATGTTAATATCTCTTTAGTCGCGTGACCACTAAGTTCTCTGGTGGTGCTATCTTTTAGTCAGTGAATCTATGAATGCCTTGTTCGCATAATAGCCCAGAGTTTGGTGGTTAAGTCCATAGCAGTCACCGATTCAGCGGGCGGTTAGCTTCCCTTTAGTCACGTGGTCGCTTAGATATTTTGGCGGTCTCAGATAATCAATGGTCCCAGTTAGCAAGATCTATGGATGGCATGTGTTCTTAAAGGTTTGTGTCAGAGCATCAGATCATGCATCGACTGTTGATCTTGATTTGTCGTCAGAGCTTCCTTCGGTGGGTCCTTATGTGCTGAGATGCTTGAATTTGGTTGGTTCGTGTGGTGATGATTGGATTTGTCGTGGGTCCATTTTTCAAAGGGGTCCCGGTCTAAAAGGATCTAGCAGCTAGCGTATAAGTGTAAGGAATATTCTGGGGCTATAAGATCATGCGCCCGTCGTTAGATTGGTATATCAAGCAGTGGGTCCGATGTCAGAAGGTTGCAACGTGTATCCAAAATTGTGCAGTTTGATTGGTTGTTTGATGTGTGACGTGGTGGTTGTCAGTGGGCCCATGGGGTCAAGGCTTTCTAAAGAAGATAAAGCGTGATTAGATCTCATGGCTGTCATTATACTGGAGGCTCAATATGCTCGATCTTTATCGCAGTGGTATAGCGATAGCCGTTCGATGGTGTTCTCAAGGACGTGGGTCCCGTGACTTGTCAGAGATGCTGATTTGCTCATTTTTTATTGGCTGCTAACTACTGTGGTGGTAGTTGACTTGTTAGAAAGGGTTTTAGACTATTTTAAAGGGGGCATCTAGGCTGTTCAGCTGTCGGGAAAGTTTTTCATAGACAGTCACGTTTTAAAATATATTCGCTAGCCGTTATATTTCAAAATTTGAATGCTTTCTGCTAGTTTTGCTAGGGTTTTATGTTCTTTCCGCCATGCACGACGTCAGTTAGCTCAGGAATTTAATTCTCAAGATGGTTGTGGGTGAGAGGGTGATGGAGGTGACCATTGGTCGATGTTGCAGGGTACTGTGCCATGTTCCCGTGCCAAGAAGTGATGAAAAGAGTTGGTGCCACCTTTGCAAGTAGTACCTCTTCTAGGGAAATAAGATCAAATTTGAAGCCTTCATGGCTTAGTGGAGTTTTAGGTGGGTAGATGGGTTGAAGTTGTTGTGTCTGCAAGTGGACTCAGTCCAAGATCAACATGCAAAGAGAAAGATTTGATCTGATGACCGGTTCTCAGTGATTTTCATGATGGGTCAGCAGTGTACTTTTAGGGTTTGATATTTTTGTGGATCTGTAACCCTAGTTAGGTTAGTTTTGACTACCACCTGCGGGCATTTGAGATATATATATTGTATTTTTGGAGCTTTTGAGCTCAAGAATTGACTTTTTCTGTAAAAAGAGAGGTTCACAATTGTAGAAGAAAATCATCTTTTCTTAAGGGTCATCTGTGCTATCAACTCTACCCTCTGGCTTATACAATTGTAAAATTCCCATTGATAATAAAAATATTGCAGAGGTATTTTGTGACAATCCTTCATGTCCCTATGCTTCCTTGTTTGGATTATCTCTTATTGGATCAAAGTATGTGCATGTTTTCAATGATATTTTAGGGTTCCTGATCCCTCTTGCTTTCTGCAATCTTGTGTGTTACTATGTTCGATCTAATTTGGATGTTCTTGTGGGTATACCTCAGCCCCCTTAACAGTCTTGTCTCAATCCTACACCGAGTTGTACAAGTGAATGTCTGTTTGCAAGTCATAAGTTGTGTCTTATTCTCAGGCCCTCTTATGAAATATTTATGCAAGCCTATTCAGTAAGTTATGGCCTACTAGACTTGAACTTTTTATTGATTTCGTTCCTACATACTAAGATCCAAACCCTAGTTTCGGTGCATTACCTAGTAGGTAGTTTGCTTTCAAGTCATTTCCCTTACAAGAATTCCTTCTATCCCTTTCCCTCCAAAAGATTTACTTTCATATCTAGAAGCAAATTAAGGTGATTATCCAAGAGGAACTAGCCTAGAACCTAGAGGTCTCATCTCAGTTAGCATAGGTCCCACAACCTGGAGATGATTTCCATGTTATACTAGGTTATCAAGACTATGAGAGCTTGAGACAAGGGTGCAAACTTAGTGTATAACAATTCTGGCATGCCCAGTGGGACAGTAAAAGATTAAGTTCATTATTTGAAAGTTATGCTATCTCTGATATGCAGATTGCATAAAACAGGCTTTTAGAAGTCATTTTACCAAGTATATCTGGCGACTCCACTGATTTCAAAGATTAGGGCTAATTTGTTTAAAGTTTTATGAGAAAGATTGAGACTAGGAGCTGAAAGCCTACCCAATTCTTAGAGTTTCCCTCAAAGAGAAGTCATAAAGGTAGGTCAACTCAAAGGACATCTCCTGTAAGAAGAGTTTAGTCTACACCTCCTGATACTTCAGAAAGGAGACCTTTTCCCTTTCATTCCAGAAGAAGAGGCAGATCTCTAACCAGAGATCTAGAGGAAGATTCCAATCAAGTAGCAAGTACAACTCATATAGTTTTCAATCTCCAGATTCTAGCACCTACAATGGCAAGACAGATTGCTTTTCTACCATTCAACCAAGGTAGACCATTGGCCTTTGCTCAACATCATGATGTGCCTTTGGTGGCACTTAAGAGTATACCTGATTTCACAGGAGAAGGGCAGACAACTGGTTTTGAGCACATAAGCGATGTGACCACCATATGCAACATACACAACATTACTCAAGAGGATGTGGCCACAAAGTTATTAGCAGCCTCTCTAAAAGGTAGGGCTCTAGAATGGTTTAGAACTCTAACTGTTGGTTCTATTACTTCTTGTTATGAGTTAGGGGATGCATTAAGTAAGCATTTTGAGGATAAATCAGATAATTTGTCTCTAGTTGAATAGTTAAAAACTATTAAGAGAGACCCTCAAGAACAAATGATAGATTACAATAGTAGATTCCTTAAAACATGGAATAGAATCCTAGTCTCAGTGAGACCATCAACTAACCATGCTTTCCTTTAATATTTACAAAGTCTAAATGGTCAAATTTCTATCATGATCTAGTCTATGGGTGGTACTTCTCTACCCCAACCTTTTGACATAGCTGTCAAGGCTGAAAATTGTTTAATCCAAGCAGGCATGATTGCTAGAAGGCCTCCAATGCCCATTTTTCCTAGCCTTAAACCCATTGTACCTACCCAAGTACCCCCATTTACACCTATTCCCACCATATTGGCACCTCAAGCTAGTACTAGTGGCCAAGAGTTAACAACTAGCTTCTCTCGAGAGCTGCAAGAGATAAAGAATAGTCAGCAAAGCAGTCAGCAAGAGATGACTAACTTGTTGCAGTCCTTGACTAAAGATGTCACAAATTTGAAGAAACAAGGTCAAGGAATCAGACCACCATTTTAGTCACAAGGCCAAGGTCCTAATTAGCAATATCAGAATCAAGGACAACCTTATCAACAAAATAGGCCACCATACCAAGGAGGCTATCAAGGACAAAGACAAAATTTCAATCAGAGAGCATTTCAACCATATAACCCTGCACCTCTAAACTCTGCAAACCCAGTGAGGGATATGGTTCCTAGTCAAAACAATATGGCTATGGATAATGAATGGTGTTTTCCTTGTAATCAGCCTCATAATCAAGCTACATGTTCAAATGGATGGATGAACAAAGCTCTAATGGTTCAAAATGCCTCACAAGCTCAATCAGAGGTTTCATCCAGTGGGTCAGTGCCTCAACAAGAATCAAAAGATGATGAGACTACCCTTTTCAATTGGGAGCAACTAGACTTCAATGGAGTCAATGATGAGGTTGCTTTTGTTGCCTTTACAAGAGCAAAAAGAAGAGCTCAGGACATGGAGAGACTAGATTCTAATGCCAAAGCCACTACATCTGCAGAGCCACTGCAACAAGCTGATCCCATCACACCTAAGGAGGTTCCTATCATTACAAGCAAGGAAGGCCACCATTCCAAAGAGGTAGAGCCCGTCATGCCAAAGACACAACAAAGAGTACACACTATGACACCTTATAATATTATAGACAACATGAAGAAGGTGAATGTCACCATGTCCATGTGGGACTCTTTGGCTCTTCTAGGACAGCCTAAAATTTTGAAGAAGGCCATGACAAAGGTAGCAAATCCTCAACCTGCAAAAGAAGCTGCAAAGCCAGTGTTGGTCAACACTGATCAAGAAAAGGAGGCTCCAAGTAGCAACTCCAAGGCTAATGCCACACAAGGTAGGAACTCAAAGCCACCTCCCTTTTATGTATCTTTAATCATTGGAAAATCTTTAGTGCATAATTGTATGGTAGATAGTGGAGCTACTAGCACTGTAATACCCAAGAAAGTAGCTGACCAGTTAAGACTAAAATATGAGCCCTTCCAAAAGAAGGTTAACCAACTTGATGGATCCTCAGTCAATACTATAGGTGTGTCTAAGGATACCAATCTAATCCTGCATGCTAGTCCTAATTTCTCAATCCTCCTTGATATATATGTCATAGATCTCCTTGCATTATTTGCTATATGCCTTTCAAGGGAGTTTACAACCAAGATAGGAGGTTACCTATCTTCAGATTGGTCTCACATGTTATTTCATACAAGGTATGGGACCAAGGTCACCATTAAGTCAGAACCATTAGTAGTAGACCATATAGAGCCATATGTGTCCAGCACCATCAATGTGAACTGCCCTATATTTGATAGCAATGACTTCCAAACTATTAGTGAAGCCAACACAAAGATAGAGGGTATCCCTAATATTCTTCTAGATGAGAGAGCTTCAAAGGTCCAAGAAAATCTTATTTGGGGTTTTGGTTTGGGAAGTTATTTAATACAAGAAAGTGATTCTATAGAGCCAAGCCTTCTCAAAGAGGATACTGATTCAATAGATCAGAATAATCAGGTTTGGGAACTATTCTTTGATGGAGCTAGAAGTAGACATGGTTCTGGTGGTGGTGCTATGTGAGTATCCCCAAAAGGACAAAGGTATTATACTACCTTTAGATTTAGTTTCTCCTGCACTAGCAATACTACAAAGTATGAAAGTCTAGTCAATGGACTAGAATGGGCTAGAAAAGGAGGGCTTAAGGCCTTAAAAGTTTATGGTGATAGTGATTTAGTTGTCAGCAAAGTAAGAGGGATAAGTGAAACAAAAAATGACACCATGAAAGCATACAAACATAGAGTTTGTGATGCAATTGAAGATTTCCATGCTTTCAATATTATTTCTATCCCTAGAAAGTTAAATCAAAATGCAAATAGGTTAGCTACTATTGGATCCCAATATGACATCCCAAATAGCATTTCAAAAGAAATAGATCAATAGAAGTGATTTTCAGAGCATCTATTCCTAGTAATGATGTCAATTGGTAGGTGTTTGACAATTATGAACAAATTCTGTAATTCTTGTTTGAAGAAGATGTTTTTTTAGAGCACAATCAAGATAGGCTATCACAAAGCTATGGTGATTAAGTGATACAACTCAAATCCAATAAGATGCTTAGAGGTCTTGTTACTTTAGAGACTGTCTTCAACAAGGATGATGAAGTCAAGAAAAACAAAGCTGGCTTGGTAGTTCAACAAGAACATTGTGTTGAATTAGAGTTGGAACCAGGTAGGAGCTTACAATTTGGAAAAGTGAACACTGAATTGGAAAAGCAAGTGTACACTTAGTTATTCAAGGAATTCAGTGATGTTTTTTCATGGCAATATGAGGATCTCAAAGGTTTTGATCTAGCCCTTGCTCACCACACTATTGAATTAGAACCTAATGCCAAACCAGTGAGGCAAAAGCAAAGGCCTGTTAATCCTAAGATTGAGCCACTTATGCATAAAGAAGTGCTCAAATTGATAGAAAGTGGTATCATCTACCCCATTAAGCAGACTAGTTGGGTTTCCAACCTTGTTCCTATCAGGAAGAAGAATGGGGAGCTGAGGTTATGTGTTGACTTTAGGGATCTTAACAGGGTCTCATTAAAGGACCGCCATCCATTACCCTCTATGGAACAAATCTTGCAACGTGTCTCTAGATCTGAGAGATTTTCATTATTGGATGGCTTTTTAGGATACAATCAGATCCTGGTGAATGAAGAGGATCAATACAAGACTGCATTTACAACCAAGTGGGGAACCATGGCTTATCAAAAGATGCCCTTTGGTTTGTCAAAGGTAGGTGCTACATTTCAAAAGGCAATGGATATGGCCTTTAAGAGCCTAATGTACAATTTTGTGTTGGTCTACTTGGATGACATAACTATCTATTGAAAACATGCAGTAGACCACATCAAACATCTGAGGAAGATTTTTGAAAGGTGTAGAGAATTTGGGATATCTCTTAATCCCAAGAAATGTGTGTTTGCAATTCATGAAGGAAAATTGTTAGGATATGTAGTATCGAAAGAAGGAATTACAGTGGATCCTGAGAGAATTGGAGCTATCCTAGAGCTACCCCTACCACATCACAAGAAAAGTCTCCAATCTTTTATAGGAAAGATTAATTTTGTTAGGAGATTCTTGCCTAACATTGCAGATTTACTCAAGCCTTTGACAACCATGTTAAAGAAGAGTTCAGTTTTTGCTTGGACCAAAGAAGGGAAAGTCAATTTCTAGGCTATCAAAGAGGCCCTAACAGAAGCCCTTGCTCTCTTAAACCCAAATTTCAATAAGGATTTCATCCTTTATGCTTATGGAGGTCATGATGCTATATTTGCAATGTTGATTCAAGAAAATTCAGATGGATTGGAGCAGCCCTTGCTTTCTTTAGCAAAGGTTTAGAAGAATGAACATAGATACTCTTTTGTAGAAAAACATGTGCTTGCTACGGTGAAGAGCCTCAAAAATTTCAGATATTTATTGACCCATAGCAGGGTACATTTGAAAGTTAGTCCTCCAAGTGTCAAAGAGTTTTTTCTCTCTAAGGAATTAAATGAGAAAAGAGCCTGTTGGATGACCAAGGTGATGGAATATGACATTGATATTCAAACTACCAAGCTGGTTAGAGGAAGAGGTCTTTGGGAGCATTTGGCAGAGGATGAAAGTTCAAAGAAATTAGAGAAAATGGTTGCATCTCTGGTGGTGCATTCTACAGAAGAATAGGCCAAGGCAACAAGTTGGTTGCCTAATATGATCAACTACTTGAAGACAGGACAATATCCTGCGGGTTTGGATTTAGCACAAAGGAGGTATTATATGTTACAATCTATTCCTTTTGTGCTGATTGATGATGTTTTTAGAAAGGATCACAATGGTGTCCTTTTGAGATGCATAGATTCAGAAAGGGTAGCAGATGTCCTATTTGAGTTTCATGATGGACCTTCTGGTGGTCATTTTTCCCCTAGGACTACTGCTTTTAAAATCATGAGGGTTGGATACTATTAGCCATCTATCTTTAAGGATAGTCATGATTATGTGAGAAAAAGCATCAAGTGTGCCATGTTTGTAGGAAAAGAAAGGCTTGCAGCCTTACCCCTACAGCAAGTCAGAACAGAGAAACCCTTCATGAAGTGGGTTATAGACTTCATTGGCATGATTAATCCTCCATCTAGTGCAGGACATAAGTGGATAATTACTACAACTGATTATTTCACCAAATGGATAGAGGCAATTGCTTTAAAAGAGGCCAATGAGAATGTTGTCCTAAGCTTTTATGATGATATAATCCATAGGTTTGGCACTCCTGATTCCATAATTTCAGATAATGCATTGGCATTCACAAGCCTCAAAGTCTCAGAGTGGGCAGTCAAGAATGACATCTATCTAAATACCAGTTCAAATTATTACCCTCAAGGCAATGGCTTAGCAGAATCAACAAATAAGAACTTGATTAGGATAATCAAGAAGACTATGCAAGGGAATCAGAGAGATTGGCATACAAAGCTCAAATCTGCCTTGTGGTTAGACAGGATTACCCCAAAGAAAATTATTGGTAATTCTCCTTACATGTTAGTGTATGGAAAGGAGGCTAAGTTGTCCATTTCAACTGAATTACTAGCTTTGGACCTAGCTACTCAGTATGCCCTATTTGAAGAGGAGGATCCCTTACATATCAGATATGCTCAATTGATGGAATTAGAAGAACTCAAAGGAAAGTCAATGTGAGACATGGAGTTCCATCAGGTGCAGACAAAGAGGAGTTTTGAAAAAAGAGCCAGGATCAAAAACTTCAAGGTTGGTGATGTAGTCCTCAAATGGGATGAGTTTAGGTCAAGACTTGGCAGGCACACAAAATTTGACTCCTTTTGGGGTGGACCATTTGTAATCACAGAATGCAGGGACTCCAATGCTTTTCAACTATGAAATATGGAGGGAGTCCCCTTACCTATTTCAGTGAATGGTTTCCACTTGAAGCCCTATTTTGAGGTTAATCCCTCTCTGTAAACTTTTGTAAATACTTTCTTTCTTTCTAGTTTAATTTCCTGCTTTTCAAGAAGTGCTCTTAGCACAGTTCCAGTTCTGCCTCTCTGAGAGAATTTTGAGTTTTGTGTTCAGAATGACCCCACGCCCAATGGATTGTCAAGGTCACTGGTTTTCCATGTCTAGTAGGCTGACATCTAGCAGAAATTGCCAAAATGTTGCCCTAAATTTCCTATTCTGCAAATTTGGCCAAGGTCTATTTCATGGTCTTTGTTTTACCCCTTCTAGGCATCCCTAAAATTTTCATGGCCTCACGTTTTGTTTCCTGGCCTCTGCAATTGTTTCAAGCCCTTGGTCTGCAGGTTTAAAAATTCATAAACTAGACGTTATAGGCCAAAACCTTTGAAAACCCTAAGCCTTTGTTCTAATTTGCAGTTACTTTATCTCAACCACTTAAGTCATCTTTTCAGCATGTGCGCTTTAATCTTTTGGCCTAGTCGCCAGTTCTCCTTTTCTTTTTGGCAGTTGTCTTTTCTTCCTGCGACTTAGCAAATACAATGATTCTCATAATCGTTGATTGTTTCCCGGTCACCGAAAAATATCATGTGACCTGGCGAACGTTAATATCTCTTTAGTCACGTGATCACTAAGTTCTCTGGTGGTGCTATCTTTTCGTTAGCGATTCCACAAATGCCTTGTTCGCGTAATAGCCTAAATTTTGGTGGTTAAGTCCATAGCAGTCAGCGATTCAGCAGGCAGTTAGCTTCCCTTTAGTCGCGTGGTCGCTTAGATATTTTGGGGGTCTCAGATAACTGAGGGTCCCGGTGAGAAAGATCTACGGCTGGCATGTGTTCTCAAAGGTTTATGTTAGAGCATCAGATCATGCACCGACCGTCGATCTTGATTTGTCGTCAGAGCTTCCTTTGGTGGGTCCTTATGTGCTGACATGCTCGAATTTGGTTGGTCCGCGTGGTGATGATTGGATCTGTCATGGGTCCATTTTTCAGAGGGGTCCCGGTCTAAAAGGATCTAGCGGCTGGCATATAAGTGTAAGGAATATTCTAGGACTATAAGATCATGTGCCCATCATTAGATTGGTATATCAAGCAGTGGGTCAGATGTCAGAAGGTTGCAACATGTATCTGAAATGGTACAGTTTGATTGGTTGTTTGATGTGCGATGTGGTGGTTGTCAGGAGGCCCATGGGGTCAAGGCTTTCTAAAGAAGATAAAGCATGATCAGATCTTGTGGCTGTCATTATACCAGAGGCTCAAGATGCTCGATCGTTATCGCAGCGGTATAGCGATAGCCATTCAATTGTGTTCTCAGGGACGTGGGTCTCGTGACTTGTCAGAGATGCTGATTTGCTCATTTTTTATTAGCTGCTGACTGCCGCGGTGGTGGTTAACTTGTCAGAAAGGGTTTTAGACTATTTTAAAGGGTGCATCTGGGCCATTCATTTGTCAGGAAAGTTATTCATCGATGGTCACATTTTAAAATATATCCGCTAGCCATTATATTTCAAAATTTGAATGCTTTCTACTGGTTTTGCTAGGGTTTTGCATTCTTTCAGCCATGCACGACATCGGTTAGCTTAGGAATTTAATTCTTAGGATAGTTGTGGGTGAGAGGGTGATGGAGGTGACCATTGGTTGGTGTTGCAGGGTACTGTGTCATGTTCTCACACTGAGAAGTGATGAAAAGAGTTGGTGCCACCTTTGCAAGCAGTACCTCTTCCAGGGAAATAAGATAAGATTTGAAGCCTTCATGGCTTAGTGGAGTTGTAGGTGGGTAGATGGGTCAAAGTTGTTGTGTCTGCAGGTGGACTCAGTCCAGCATCAACACACAAAGAGAAAGATTTGATCTGATGACCGATTCTCAATGATTTTCATGATGGGTCAACAGTGTACCTTTAGGGTTTGATATTTTTGTGGATCTGTAACCCTAGTTAGGTTAGTTTTGACTTCTACCTGTGGGCAGTTGAGATGTATATATTGTATTTTTGGAGCTTTTGAGCTCAAGAATTGACTTTTTTGTAAAAAGAGAGGTTCACAATTGTAGAAGAAAATCATCTTTTCTTAAGGGTCATCTGTGGTATCAACTCTACCCTCTATCTTATACAATTGTAAAATTTTGATTGATAATACAAATATTGCAGAGGTATTTTGTGACAATCCTTCATGTCCCTATGCTTCCTTGTTTGGATTATCTCTTATTGGATCAAAGTATGTGCATGTTTTCAATGATATTTTAGGGTTCCTGATCCCTCTTGCTTTCTGCAATCTCGTGTGTTATTGTGTTTGATCTGATTTGGATGTTCTTGTGGGTATACCTCATCCCCCTTAACAGTCTTGTCTCAATCCTACACCGAGTTGTAGAAGTAAATGTTTATTTGTAGGTCATAAGTTGTGTCTTATTCTCAGGCCCTCTTATGAAATATTTATGCAAGCCTATTCAGTAAGTTGTGGCCTACTGGACCTGAACTTTTCATTGATTTTGTTCCTACATACTGAGATCCAAACCCTAGTTTCGGTGCATCACCTAGTAGGTAGTTTGCTTTCAAGTCATTTCCCTTACAAGCATTCCTTCTATCCCTTTTCCTCCAAAAGATTTACTTTCATGTCTAGAAGCAAATTAAGGTGATTATCCAAGAGGAACCAGCCTAGAACCTGGAGGTCTCATCTCAGTTAGCATAGGTCCCACAACCTAGAGATGATTCCCATGTTATACTAGGTTATCAAGACTACGAGAGCTTGAGACAAGGGTGCAAACTTAGTGTATAACAGGTACAAATAATGTTTCTTAGACTTCTCTATGATTGCAATATTTTAATTAGTTTCTTTATCTGTGTATTAGACATGTATAATGTAATTATGTTTCAGTAGAAATAAGGAAGCAATGGTAATGGTATTTCCATTTTTAAATCTGAATATTTAAAATGTATCATAGTTGTACAATATAGACAGTTGTAGTTAATAAAAGAAATGTCTTAGATCATTGACATTAAGTTTGGGTAATGTTACCCGTCATGACATTTTTTCCAATTTCACACACTTGTACATTTAATATGAAAGATTTACAGAATTTTGAAGGACAAAAGAATTAATAAGGTTAGAGAGAGAATTTAAGGTTTTCTAATTATAAGGTATGAGAATTATATGTGATTATAATTATCATCAGCGTTAAAGTTATAATCAATAAAAAATATCATTTTAACTTTAAGTATACTATATAATCAATAAAAAATATTACTTTAACTCATGTTTGATTAGGAGACCTAGTGAGTCAACAACCACATCATTCTCGTAATCTCTAAACACTAACCTTAACTTCGGCCTCATTACGAGATCAGGAGATAACCGGTTTGCCAATTTGCTTAAGTAATAAGGAAAGTAACAAGAACATGTAGAAAAGGGGAATTTAGTTTATGAAATTTATTAGAATGTAATATTATTAAAAAAATAGTGCATTTTGAATTTGATTGGCTAAAATTATTACTATTCAATTAAATAACTTTAAATATTATTATCCATTAATATCTATAAAGGAAAAAATAACATTATAACATTTAACATTGTCCGTTGCAAATAACTACTGTTGGATGAGCATAGATCAACGATGTATGATGGATTTCGGGATGAAAGGGAAAAGTAACCCCATTTTGCTAAACTTGTTTCAGAATCATGACATGTGTCACTAAACACGTTACACTCACATGGTCAACCAACAATGTCATTTGATGATGATGTCTGACTCGTGAGGTGAGTCAGGTGACTATGTGAGTTAATGGTACCCACAAGGCCACAACACCAGATAGTGACTAACAATGATCATTGGATAATTGTAGATCAATGACCAAAGCTATATTTCAGGCTGAAAGGGAAAAGCAACCCCATTTTTACAAACCATTCTGGATTCATGACGCGTGTCACTAAACACATTCCACTCACACATCGAACGGTCAACCAACAATGTCATTTGATGATGATGTCTAACTCGTGAGGTGAGTCAGGTGACTAGGTGAGTTAATGGGACCCACGGGGCCACAACACCAGATAGTGACTAATAATGACCATTGGATGATTGTAGATTAATGACCGAAGCTCTATTTCAGGCCGAAAGGGTAAAGAAAACCCATTTTTGTAAACCTAGTTCAGATTCATGACACGTGTCCACTCACACGGTCAGTAACAAGTGTGGCGACTGTAGATTGTACAATTTTTGTGCTTTAAGTTTCCAATCTAAGTTTTTCATTTATAAGTATAACTAGTCTGGAGATTTAGAAAGGGGTTACAAATTCTAAATTTCTAGGCTGAGGATTGAGGTGCAAGGAAAGCAACAAAGTCTCTCAGCTCTCTTTCCATTCATAGTCTGCAAAAATTGAAACTACGGGTAACTACTAAAATCTTGAACACCTACGTCTCACATTTTAAATTTTTCAAATCTCTTGGTTTACAACTTTATTGTTTATATTATAGAAAATTTTTTAGCCTATTAGGGTTTAATTTTGAATCACCCCTGTAAATTGTAGGCTTGTAGTTGTGTATAAATATTTAAATTTTCCTATGAGTAAATAGTAATACTAGTTACCATTACCAACTTACCATGATGGGAAAAACAAATATCAAGAATAAGATTATGAGTAAAAGGCCAAGTAAGATAATAGACTTCCACATTATGCTTAAAACACCAGGTTTCATTGATGAATTCCATGATATTTATGATCCTATTATCCATGGAAATAAGGGAATAATGGAAATTAGATTTGCACTTGAAAATAAGTGGAACAATCCAAATAAGGGCTCAATTTTTTTTTCATTTAACAATTCAATAAAGGCAACAAAAAATAAAATTATAGCGTGGGTTGTTGGGTCAGCACACATGGTGTTGTATGCACCCTAAAATGGTTGCCTAGACTTTGGGCCCCATTTATTTGGTTTATCAATCCTGAATCATTTTTATCAATAATCAATATTTTCAACATTATTAATTTCTTGATCAAATCTTAATTTCGATCATATATTGGATTTTATCCTATGGGCTAATCATTTATCCTAAGTCTTTATTTAATTAAAAAGAATATTTCCTCCCCTTTTGATTAAATAAAAAGCCCCACTTTGCCTCTTATCCTAAGTTGCACAAATAAAGTATTATTCTTATTTTATAAAAAGGAGAAAAGCACTTTTTGTCTCATATGGACATAAAGTCAACTCCTATTTTCTCATTGGAGGATACTTGTGCACATGGATCGCTCCTCTTTTAAGCTCCACCACCGATTAAGACTTTTGCCTCTTAATCTCAATGGTCCACTCCTTTGCATTTCTTATAAAAGGAAAGCTCTCTCCTTCATTTGCATGATCATGTTTTGAATACTAATCTTATGCTGCAAGAATTCTTGGAGAGCTTTTGGAAACCTTATTGTTCTTAGTCTTTCATTCTTGCATTTTAGCTTTCATGGCATCTAGTTTAGTTTCCTTTGATGCAATAGATTTAACTCACATAGCTTAATAGAAGGAATTTGTAACACTTGTTCTTTCCATTTCATAGCTTAGTTGCATTGCATTTTCATTTCCATAGGCTAGTTTGCATTGCATTTTCATAGTGATTCTTGAGGATATTGGCACTCTTGCCCTTGTCCTCATTCGAATCTCTCATTGTGTGGTTGACTAGCAAGGTCATAAGCTTGTAGCTCTAGCTGAGAGCAAACACATCACAGTCCCTTGCAACTCCATGCATAGAGAGCTATGAGCCGCTTTGTGAGGCCTCATTCTTGAGAAACCTTGCATGTAATGGTTTATAGAAGTGCACTTTTTTAGTGTGTACATTTTTTGCGCCCACCGTGGGGCAAGACAGCTCTGTTTTGTCCTTTTTTTCTTGCATTTCTGCTGCATGTTTTGGTTGTTCTAATTTTTTTTGTGATTTTTGTGCGCTGTCTGTACTTTTGTATGTCATTGTCACAAAGTCTCATGTGAGCTTCTACACTTCCTTGCACGAGCTTCTGTGCTTCCTTGCGCGGGCTTATATTCTATCTCGCGTGAGCTTCTGTGCTTCCTCGCGCGGGCCTGTATTCTATCTCGCGTGAGATTTTGTACTTCCTCACATGGGCCTGCATTCTGTCTCATGTGAGCTTCTGTAATTCCTCGCGTGGGCTTGCATTCTGTCTCGCGCGAGCTTCTGTGCTTCCTCATGCAGGCCTGTATTCTATCTTGTGCAAGCTTTTGTACTTCCTCACGCGGGCCTGCATTCTATCTCACGCGAGCTTCTGTGCTTCTTCGCACGGGCCTGTGTTCTGTCTCGCGTGAGCTTCTGTGCTTCTTTGCATAGGACTATGTTCTATCTCTCGTGAGCTTCTGTGCTTCTTTGCGCGTGACTATGTTTTGTCTCGCGCGGGCTTTTGCACTTTCTCATGCGGCCTTTGTACTGTCTCACATGAAATTTTGTGATAGGTAGAGACCAGAATTCCATATTCATCAGTTTTCTTGTTGTTTTTGACTTTTTAATTTTTTTCAAAAATTCTAGCGTTTTCAAATCCGTGCCACTCTGGAAAATGGGTGCCCATTTTTTAGAAATTTTTGCAAATGGTATCGAAAATCTAAATGTGATATATCATTGGAAAGGTCTTTCCGTGCCTAATCCAACCATGATGGTTTCATTTTTAGATTTTGTCATTTGATCAGTCATTTTTTGCAGATTATCTGATTTTTCATGTGCTAACCATTGTTAGATTTTGGATTTTGCTAACCTTGTGGGCCTAGCTAGTTGTGGTTGTAGGTGCCTTTGCTTAAGAAATTTGCCAAAAATTGCATGTCAAAGAGGGCTACTAACAGTTTTTGCAGGGCTGTCCAAAAAGCATAAAAATAAAAAAAAAATAAAAATTTTGCTTGTGATTTATTTCCTTTTAAGTGTGGCATTCACTAATTGTATTAGGAACTTTAATACCTTGTTGTAGGAATTTTGAGGTGGTAGGAGAGTATGCTCTTCAACCTTGTGGTGAAATAGAAATCTTGACCCATCTTGGGATTTTGAAAGCAAGGGGGTAATTGAATCTTTGCTTGGTGTGTTTGGGAGAAATTTTTGAGATAGGGGAGTATGCTCTTCACCCTTATGGTGAACCAAAAACCTTGAACCTCAAGAATTGATCCGCTTTTTGTTTAGATTTAGAATCCTTTAGCGGGCCTACTCTTGAGCAATCAAGAGGAATGACCCAAGTGGGGACAAGCTAATACCAAGCTATTCCAACCCACTATAATCTCAAGGCTATCAAGGACACAAAATGTTGGTAGACATAACACTTATCTTCATTTGATGTGAGTAGCTCATGGGATTGCGACCATGGGGAAAACATTGAACAAGAATGCTTAAGGTACTCTTGAGGCCACGAGGTCCTAGTCCTTTATGAGGAGCAAGAAGGGTGTTGTGAATGGAAGCCCTTACTACGAACCATTAGATAGAAGCCACCTTGTTTAGCCGCTTATCTTCTTAGTGCAAGGATTGATCCAAGTGGTTTACCTGGATCACCTTAAGATACTCACCATATGTGTCCCTTTGGTTGTGTCATTTGACACTTCCACGACAAAGCCAATATCTCTTGTGGGTAACCTCTTGGTGTGAGGAAAGGGGGCATCAAGTTGTGGGCTAAGTTGGTAAGTATTGAGCCTTGACCTTTTTAGGATAGATTTGCTTGAATTGTCTTCGGTTGTGTGATACCAGTGTGAACGTTCTCAACATACAGACAATCGGTAACTTCCATAGGGTGCAATTTTATTTTTGATATCACAAGTACTTGTCTTGGCAAGGTTGCTTTTGCCCTTGTTTCAAGTGTTTGAAGACATGTTTGATCCCCTACTGTTTGCAAACCTATCCAATTGCTATTGAATTTGTGATTGAAATCAGACATTTTCACCCTCACATTCAAAAACTTGAAATTAGCCCTTAAAAACTCAAAATTTTGCACAAATTGGTCAAGATCAACATCTGTATCACATTAGCCAAAGAGAAATATCATATTAGAAGGTTGTTCTTGGTGAGAAAGTTTATCTCTAGAATTGTGAGCTACATTCTTGGGAAATTCTCGTACTCTTATTGTCCAAATAATTTTCATTTAAGCTCAATTTCAATTATATTTCGGCCTAGTCCAACCTCCTGGTTCAAAAGTGCAAGGGTAGTCACCCTTTGATTTGAAGCACCTCTTTGATAGTGTTGGTAAAGCCCCTTCTTCTATCTTTTCATTTCTCTTTGGACAATAGAGAACTTTGATTATCCTAGTTTGGTGTTGACATTTTGTGAGGTCATCCTATTACCAAGGGTCTTCTATTTTTAGTCTTCCTTGGTTAGTCTAGATCTTAGATCCTAGGTGTTGTCATGTTGCTCAACATCTCAATGAACGTTATGGTATCAATTGCACAAGATGGCTCTTAGTCTTCTTCTTTCTTCTCCATTTCCCATGTTCTTCTAAAGTCTTCTATTCCCATGGGAAATTCTTCTTCTTCTTCTTGATTCTTTTTCTCCTACTATCTAGTTTGCATTCCTCTATTTTTCTATCATTCCTATGCTTGATTTCTCCTCTGTTGGAACTATGAATCTTGACTATCTAGCTTTGGAACCTTTCTTAAGAATAGATGATCTTGAGCTCATTGATGTATTCGAACAGTGTTGTTATTCCAAAATTCTCATGAGTGACGAATTTATGACAAAAATAAAAGAAAAATTGATTAAATCAGACGCCTTTTCTAAAATCATACTCATGATCTCATCCAAATATTCTTCATCTTCTAAATCTTCTCATCATTCTTCATCTTCTAAGTCTTATCATGATTCTTCTAAACACTATTCACATTCTTCATCTTCCAAATCTTATCATGACTCTTCTAAACATCATTGGAATTCCTCATTATCCAAGTATTCTTCTTCCACTAGGTCTTCATTTTCCTCTTCTTCAAGATCTCGTTCCTCTTCTACTTCTTCAAAGAGTCTTACTTCTCTTCATAAGACATACCATAAAGAGCAACGTGATAGTCCTTGTGATGTCTCTTCCACAAAGAGTGATACACCCACCTATGATGACTATGATGACTATGATGATGGACAATGTAGTGATGCCCATGAAACTTCTATTCCTAAGCATCATCCTCATGGTACACTTGTGATTTCTAAGGGGGAGTCGTATTGGGTAGACTGTGATGGTGATCCATATGACTCTAAATTTGAAAAATTCTTTGATGATTTTTGTGAACAATACCTTGATTATGATCCATCTACTACTGTTGAGGGCTATAAAATGCACCGTGCTAATTTGAAACATAAATATTATAAGAATCCTTCTTCTAAGGACATTCATGCTGAAAATAAAGGTTGCAATCTCAAGCAAGATCATATTAATGTTGAACCTTTGTCTTGTGATGGTTCCCTTCCATCCTCTAGTTTCTCCAATACCCACACACTTTCTAAAGCTTCTGAGTCTTCCAAATCTTTCATAAATCCTTCATCCAACAAATATCCTAAGGCTTTCCATGCGGTTCCCTATAGTTATTCTCAAGAGCCACCTCTTAAAGATACTCAAGCTAACCTTCACTTGGATGTGAATACTTCCAATAATACTAAACCTAAAGAGCCTAAGCCTCTATGTGCTATAATGCCTACTTCAACTAGTCCTTCACTATCTCCTCCAAAATCTTCCATGCAATTCCAACATGCTTCCTTGTCCTTAGAAGTGGCTCCATGTCAAGAGGACTTTAAAAATGATAAAGAAAAGAATATAAATAAAGATCAAGATCAGGAACCCTCCATATCATCCAATTCTTTTCATGATCAAGCTACTACTTACACCATTGAGCTTATTGAAAATCAAAATAACCTTACTACACTTGTGCTTTCCAAAAATGATACTTCCATTAATGTTATTAAAAATGGTGTTGTTACTTCTGATGTAGAGCCTATTGAAAATCAAGAGAAAAATGATACGTTTATGCTATCCGAAGCTCCTTGTCAAGATCAAAGTATTTCATCTTCTTGTTCTACCGCTCCATGTTCACTTCCACTTTCTACTCTTCCTAAATCTTTGCAAGCTATGAAAAATCCTATCAAAGAAGGTGCTCCTATTCAAGATGTGCATGATCCTGTTGAAAATTCTAATGCTCACTCCAAAGATGTTGATATCCTTGGTTGTGATATAGACGCTGATGAACTTATTGATTATCCTTTTGCATCTTCCGCGTCCATCCTTGGACCTCCTCCACCATTGCTAAGGGCTTCACATCTTCCTTCCATATTAGGTCCTTATGTCCCTTCACTTTCCCCTCCTAATTATCCTAATTCATCATCCATCTTGGGTCCTTACGTCCCTCCATCTCCTATCTTTCCTCAAGATCAACATAGATGCATACCCTTGAATCCTTTTCATTCACCCACCCATCTAAACCAATCATATTTTCTTTCTTCCTCCATAAGTCCCAAGTCTTTGGGAAGTAACTTGAATGTTCAATACAAGAAAAAGAAGCAATACAAGAATCCATAAAAAAAAGAAGATCACCATGTCTCCTCTAATTGACATGGGGGCATAAAGTCAAAAGAGATATCTAAGAAGAAAACTACAAGACAAGTATGGGTTCCAAAATCCATCATTGAAGATATTCTCTCTAACACATCAAAAGAAAATAAAAATGTTAAAGCTATATGGATTCCAAAGTCTCTTTTGAAAAATTCTCATGTTGAGCAAAAAGTGAAGTTGACATTCAAGCTTCTAAAGGCTTCCACTTCATCTTTTTCCAAAAATATTCTTTCATTTCATGCACCTGAACCGCAACCTTTGCTAAACATTTTCCATCTTCCTTCTCATATTCCTCCATTCACATTTGAGAATTATAGCACACCAATCCTCTCTTCAAGGAGTCACAGCAATAATGAACCAGAATATGGTTCGCACTTGGACTAGAATATGGTTTACGTTTCCTCCATTTTTCCCGTCACCCTTCAAGGTGTGTATTGACGTTGATCTTACCTTTCTTTCCATCTACCTTTTCACATTCCTTCCATTCATTATCCTTCTACCTTCTATCATTTTTCCTCATTTGCCTATTCCTTCTACGTCTTCCTTTCCCCTTCAGCATCTTTGAGCATATCATTTTGAATCCTTGACATATCATGGTTTATCCTTTCAAGGAGCATTATCTAAAAAGCTTTCCTTCTTCCAAAAAATAGAAAAAATATTCAAAAAATAGAAAAATTTAAAAAGAAAAAAGAAAGAGAAAAAATAAATTTGAAAATGTGCCATGGTGAAAACCTGGAAATAGGCACCTTGGTAGCAAAAGTAAAGAGAAATAAATTTGTCCTATGGTGAAAATCAGTCCCTTGTGGCGCCTTGGATAAGTACCATGATGAAAACCTGGCAATCAGGCATCATGCGTAGTTCTTCTGCATATTTCATCCATTCCATCTTCTCTCTTTGATCTTGACAATGTTGACCTATACTTGAATATTTGGCTATCTTGTGAGCTATCTTATGATGATCTTGCTTTCATTTCATTTATGTTTAGCCTTCATATTCATTTTCCTTCATTCATTCTAGCCTTTCGCTATCCTTTTCCCCTTTGGTCTTGATCTAATAAAAAAGAGTAAAACACAATGCTATGAAGCCTCTTGACATGTCTACTCCTTTGGACTGCATCCTTTCCTTCTTTTGCATTACGCTTTTGTGACTTATCCCATGCTGGGCTTTCATTACTTATCCAAATGTGCTTTGCATGATAATTTTTCCTTAGCTTGGGTACTCTTGAGGAGTTTTCCTTTGAGGATTTCTTCCCTTCATTCTCCTTCATTCTCTTATCTTCCATCTCTTCTACCAACTTCCTAATCCCTCTTGTTCTCCACCTTGCTTGACATTGGGACTACACGATGTGATCTTGCTTAAAGAGTTTGATGCCTGTTCTGTCTGGGGGCATCCTTTGTACATATTTTATGACCCTGAAAAAATACCAAAAAAATTAATATATGATGCTGAAAAAATCTTAAAAAGCATAAAAAGTCCTGAAAAAAATACAAAGAAAATAAAAAAAATTCAAAAATTCAAAAAAAAGAAAAAAGGGAAAAAAGAAAAGAAAAAGAAAAAGTGCCTTGGTGAACACCTGACAACAGGCACCTTGGTAGCAAAAATACAAAAAAAGAAAAAAATGAAAAAATGAAAAAAGAAATCCAAGTGGTGAAAACCTGGAAACAGACACTACTTGAGGCCTTTGCACTCCTATTTGTTAGCATGCGTCCTCGACACTTAGCCACTTTCCATTATGCCTTGACCTTATTTAACTTAGTTTGGAATTGGTCTTTATTTTTGTCTAGGGGGCATAACTGTTAGCATAGGTCCTTTAGGTGCGTTTGTCTCTTGGGGCATTTCACAACAGGTGTTTTTCAACACCACCCCAAACAGTGTTTTTCAACACTACCCTTGCGTCGAGTGTTTCTTAACACTTATCAAATGTCTTTCCCAATAGTCTAAGTATGATGCGATATTTCTCATTTGCAGATGTGATATCCAGAGTCTGACTCTATGACCAACACACACGCACTTAAACAATCAACTCGCTTGAGATATGTTGACTTTATTTTTCTTTGTGTGTTGTCTATGATGATTTATTTGATGAGTGGTCTCTCCCTGAGAAGTTTTCGATGATGCATAGCTAGAAGATTGAGGGAATGAGAACATATTTTATTTTTTTATCTGCTTGTGGGTATATTTTGTTGGTCCTACCTGTCATGAGCATTTATGCTGGTCTTACTTGACACTATGGATTGACAAGGTATTATCCTTGACTGTTTTGCGAGTGCATGCTTCTAGTTATCCTGACTTTCATGTGTCTTGATACAAGCATAATCTCACCATATCAAAACTTAGGTAATCTCACTGCACTAGTCATTTTGACCTATATTTCTTTGATGCCTAAGTGAGATTTCCACATTTCTATCTGATAAAGATCATATTCATATCCACATAGTTATGCTAGTGTGCATTGTATGATCTTACGACGCTACCAATAATGCTTGATGATGATAATTAGATGTCTATAAGCATTGTGACCTTGCAAGTCAACCACTTTCATAGTAGCTTGCATTCTTAGGTTCATCATAGTTTATTTTTTGCATCTTGCATATGGAGAGAGCTCTCCTTTTTTCATCTTACGTGGACCTATTGGTCAACTGTGCTCATTTTCTGATTCTTCTTGATCATATCTTTCATTTCTGATCTTTCACATCACATCATTTTCTATCCATTTTCAGACTTGAAATCGAAATCTGAGTCGCATTTCAAAAATTTTCCCCTTCTTCTGAGCAGTTGACTGACCTTTTGAGGCATAATTTGATTTTCAGTGAAATTTCTTCCTTCCATGTCTCTCAAATTTTTTAGTCTTTCATCCACTCTATTTCTAGTCTTCTATTTCTATTCTTCTACTTCCTCACTGGGGCATGTTTCATTGCCTAATGGTTAACCTATTGACCCTTACCTTCGATTGTGATTTTATTATGATTTGATCAACCTTATCAATTTTCTATCTCTCCTCTACTTGATTTCAATTTCGATTCCGAGGGGGCAGTATTTATGGGATTCTCATCCCTGATTCCTTGATTTTCCTGATTTAGACATCTTTTGTGAGCTTTTGCTCAAATTTGAGATTCTTATCTCTTACTTTGAATGTGATCCCGAATCGACCTCATGTTCAAAGGCCTTTGTTTATGCTTTGTCCAGATATGATCCCGAATCAACCTCATATCTAAGTTTTTTTGTGATCCCAAATCGATCTCACATTGCAACTTCATTCTTTGACTACATGTGTTCCCAAATCGATCACACATTAGTCAAAGAGGGGCAAATGTATGCACCCTAAAATGGTCGCCTAGACTTTGGGCCCCATTTATTTGGTTTATCAATCCTGAATCATTTTTATCAATAATCAATATTTTCAACATTATTAATTTCTTGATCAAATCTTAATTTCGATCATATATTGGATTTTATCCTATGGGCTAATCATTTATCCTAAGTCTTTATTTAATTAAAAGGAATATTTCCTCCCCTTTTGATTAAATAAAAAGCCCCACTTTGCCTCTTATCCTAAGTTGCACAAATAAAGTATTATTCTTATTTTATAAAAAGGAGAAAATCACTTTTTGTCTCATATGGACATAAAGTCAACTCTTATTTTCTCATTGGAGGATACTTGTGCACATGGGTCGCTCCTCTTTTAAGCTCCACCGCCGATTAAGACTTTTGCCTCTTAATCTCAATGGTCCACTCCTTTGCATTTCTTATAAAAGGAAAGCTCTCTCCTTCATTTGCATGATCATGTTTTGAATACTAATCTTATGCTGCAGGAATTCTTGGAGACTTTTTGGAGCTTTTGGAAAACTTATTGTTCTTAGTCTTTCATTCTTGCATTTTAGCTTTCATGGCATCTAGTTTAGTTTCCTTTGATGCAATAGATTTAACTCACATAGCTTAATAGGAGGAATTTGTAACACTTGTTCTTTCCATTTCATAGCTTAGTTGCATTGCATTTTCATTTCCATAGACTAGTTTGCATTGCATTTTCATAGTGATTCTTGAGGATATTGGCACTTGCCCTTGTCCTCATTCGAATCTCTCATTGTGTGGTTGACTAGCAAGGTCATAAGCTTGTAGCTCTAGCTGAGAGCAAACACATCACAGTCCCTTGCAACTCCATGCATAGAGAGCTATGAGCCGCTTTGTGAGGCCTCATTCTTGATCAACCTTGCATGTAATGGTTCATAGAAGTGCACCTTTTTAGTGTGTACAGGTGTTACCTCAAGTATTCCCTTGCCCAAAAATTATGATGAAAATAGAAAAAGAATTGTGAATAAAAATACTCAGCAGGAAATTTTGTCCATAAATGAAAGTGAGTTTGCTAGTCTGTTGGACCTAGGGTTTGAACAACAAAACTCAAACGTGCACATTGACCTAGGAAAGCTGGCAGAGGATTATGAAAAATTAGATGCAACATAGAGAGATTAATATATCAGAGGAATAACAAGCGGTTCTAATCTGAGTCCAGATCATAAGCTTCCTTATGATTATGATATTTTTGTGCAATAGGCTCAGGGCAATATTTCCTTGCTAGCATTTTGTTTGGGATTGGATACTAACAAAGAAGTGGGTGCCATCATTCTTGAAATGCTTTTTCATATTCATTTTGAAAAAGAACTAGTAAAATATTATTTTATTGAGCACATTATTTGTTGCATGTAAGAACAATTACTAATGATTAAAAGAGGTTCATAGAAGACATTTAGATTTACAATGTACTTGTGCTATCTTCTCTTAGCAAAGCATTGTGCAATATTTCAGACAAACAAGTTTTGCAATCAAAGCCAAAATCCAGTATATGAATGGACACCTCAGATAAGGATGATTGATAACATAAGGAACTACAACAATTTTGTAGACTTCTTTTTGGCACCAATGTACCATAAAATTACAGGCACTCCATTGCCTAGATTGCCTATTACTTGTAGAGATTGCATTCAACTCAGAAGTCAAATACATGTGACATAGAGGGGTATATGCACAAAATGGGGGACCAAAAAGATTGCACTTTTCTTTTTGGTCCCAAATCATGCATAGTGCGTACGCACTAAAGGGCGTGCACCCTATAGCGCGCACGCCCTATGGCTTGGGCAATCCAAAATAAAGCGTGTGTGCCAAATAGGGCACACGTGCTTTGTAAAACCTCAAAATTTCCACCCCCATGCGCCCTATGCAAAGCCACTTTTGTGTAATCCATATTCTTACATAGCGCATGCATGCTATGAAAAACTAGAAAGAGAGAGAGATAAGGGATAGAGAGGGGGTGATAAGGGGCAGGGAGAGAGAGAGAGAGTAATGAAAGAGGGAGAGTAGATAAGGGGGAGAGAGAGAGAGAGAGAGTAATGAAAGAGAGAGAGTAGATAAGGGGGAGAGAGAGAGGGTGATGTGAGGAGAGAGAGAGAGAGAGAGAGGGTAATGAAAGAGAGAGAGTAGATAAGGGGGAGAGAGAGAGGGTGATGTGAGGAGAGAGAGAGAGAGAGAGGGTAATGAAAGAGAGAGTAGATAAGGGGGAGAGAGAGAGAGAGAGAGAGAGAGAGAGAGAGAGAGAGAGAGAGAGAGAGAGAGAGAGAGAGAGAGAGAGAGAGAGAGAGAACCCTGCTGAAGGCTTGCTGAATCCTAAAATTTGGCTAAGTCTAGAATTTTTTGAATCTAGAATCTGCAGCTTAACTCCTATGAAGCTGGAACCTATCCCAAACATCCTGGAAGCATTATATTTTATAATTTATACAAATATAACTTAAAGTATAAGAAATTAAATATTTCTTATACTTAAATGTTATATTTGTATAAATTACCCCCCCCCTCTCTCTCTCTCTTCCTCATCACTATATAAATTCATCACTATATAAATCTATGTCTTACATATTGCGCACTATGTAAATCTATGTCTTACATAGTGCGCACACCCTATAGGGTGTGCGCGCTTTGTAAAGGATTTGAATTTACCAATCCTAAGGCTTGGATTTTTCTTGGAGATCCAACCCAAAGGCTTGGATGATTGAAATAGGCCTGAAATGTGTTTTCCAGTAGACACAAAAAAATGACATCTTTTTTTGTGTGCTCCTCATAAGGTTTACTCGTAGCTCAAGAACGTAAAAATCAGACGACGTGATATTGTAGATCTCTCTGTTAGCTATCTAAACATATAATTTATTTTGAATTCTAATTATGTTAAGTTTTTCAACTCTAATTTCTTTTGTGTGTATTTCCATTTTTTGTAAAAAACCAACATGCAATATTTTGGGCATAGATTTTGGCCCGTTCATCGAATTTTGCAATAAGTTACATTTTTAGAAACTAGACTCCATTCTACACACTTTTTAAAAAAATGATTTTTGATTAGTTTTAAATGATTTCTAGGGGGAGCACACAAAAATTTCATGTTTTCAAGATGTGTGCACTTCGTAAATTCATCAAAAATTATACTTTCATCAAAAAATTACCAAAAAAATTTGGGATAAACTACATGGTGTTAGCTAACTTTTCACTAGAGTGATTAAAAAAATTCAAAAAAAAAGTGAACATTTTAGGGGGAGCACACTAGACGCTATGTTATGTTTTTGGACCAAAAACAGGACCACTTTTTGTGCTCCCCCTTTTTGAGGGCCTTAATCTGCACCATTTTCAAAATAAGTTAGTAGTTTAGGAACTAGATTCAGAGTATTACAACTCTTATTTTTGTCGCATCTTAAAATTTTGAGTTTAACTATCTTTAATTTCTTGTTGAAGTTTAGAGTTTGCTGATTTCAAGAAAAAAAGTGGCATCTTATACCCCATTTTTGGTCCCCCATCTTTGTGCACTTACCTAGAGGGTATTTACATTGGAATATGTATGACAGATGGAGAGCACGGATGTACTTTTTAATGGTCAGCAAAAGAAAATGATATTTTCTTCCTCACCTTTCTCATTTGGAGGGTTCACATTTGAGAGAAAAGGATTCAAAGTGGCACATGCCTTTTTTTCAATTTTTTGCTTTGATGTTGATAGTCACTGGTAGTATGATCCACTCAACATAATTGGAACAAAGCTTAGAGAGAATGGGAACTCTGCAAGAAAATGTCAACATAAAAGTATGCCATTGATAGAAAAATTTAAAAACATGGAGTCATGGGACGAGATCAAAAAAGAGATGGAGAAATATAATGTTGAAAATAATATTTCAATATAGGAATTATCATCACAAATTATGGCATTGCACAAACAGAAAGGAAAAGTGTAGGCCATGACATCGTACAATTTCTACCAGAAAGTTGCTCAACCGTCTAAAAAATCTATTCTAAAAGACCTAATGGATGACTATATGGATGGTAATTGGACTCAAACCAAAATTTCTAATTTTTGGGAAATGAGGAAGAATCTTGATGAGAAAAAGACCTCTGTAGATTTTTATGAGGTGGAAGAGGATAAAATGTTTAGCGAATTATGGAATAAGGAGCATCTAGCTAAAGCATATCATGATGATGATGATCATCCAGATAATGAGTATGAGTAGCATTATGTGAATCCCACACCCATTACAGTATATTCAATCAGTAGAGGAGTTGATGTATCCACAAAAGATAAATATACCAAAGGGGCATATATTATAGAAAAAATGGGCTACCCAGATTTTGGTGGTCTGGGTCCCAATGGACAAGGGCCTTGATCTCCACTTGACCCACCAGCTCCACCAAAATATGGTTTGAAACCATGCCTTGGAGTTCAATCATCATATTCATCAACAAAAAATACTACTCAGTCAATTTCATTTGTTCTAGCTTCAAATCCAGTTCCACCTGTTCGAAGCACTCAGATTCAATCTGAATCAATTGCCACTCCCACAACTGTGGATATCATGGGTACAACTAATGGTCCGAAAATGACATTATAGGTGGACATGGGATCTGTGGATCTTAGAGATCAAGGAAATGTAAAGAAGCAAAAGGTTATGACAAGTAGTAGTACAATGATGGCAATGGTGACTATGAGTCCAATAATTGCCACACCTTCAAGACAAAACCCTTAGAACAGTCCAAAAAATCATTTTGTAATGGGTCAGGGTGTTGCTAATCCTCATGATGGAATTAGTAGAACCATAGGAAACATAGCCATAGGTGGAAGCTCGTACATCAACACAAGTGCTATTTCACCATTCAAACATTCAATTGTGTCAAAAAACCCTAATTTTTGTTACAATGATTTTGTAACTAACTTTGAACAATCAAAAAATAGGAATAGACAAAATAGTAAGACATTGAAGATGGAAGTAGTTGTTGCAGCTTGTGATGCAAAACCTACATCCAACAGGTTATTTCCCACATATGACCCAAAGAAAGATATGATGGAGTTCATGGTTGATATGCCCCTAGCTAGAGATAACAATCCACTAGAGAGTCAGTTAGATCCATCTCAATTTCAAGTTAGCACCCTCCAAATGGATTTATCCAAAATAAAAAATGTGGACAAGATAAATGTGTAAAAAATGACCAACCAAGTGGTCTATAGTTCAGTGATAAAGTTGGAGAGAGAGAAAGGAAAGCTTCAGGGTTTAATAGACAAGTTAAAGGCAGACCTGGCAAATGAAAAGGAAAAGGAGAAAGCAATAGAAAATAGGTGCAAAGAATTAGAGAAAAGGATAAAAAATTCATCCTTTAAAGAAGCAATTGGACAACAAGAACATATGGATGCAAAACTGAAAACTCTGAGGGAAAAATTGGAAAAGAGTGAAAAATAACTTGAGGATGAAAAATTCTCTTCATTAAGTATATACAAAAGCATGGAGAATGTGGGATAGGCAAACAATAACTTAAATAAAGAATTGGAGAATGAGAGGGTAAAAACAAAATAATGAGAAGAGAAAGCAAAACAGTGGGAAGAGAAAGCATAGCAAATAAAACAACATAGTGAACACCAGTTCTCAGAAATGAGAGAAGACCTAAAGAAGGCAAATAATACAATTAAAACTTACGAAAACAACTTGAATGACCAAGTAAATAATACAGTCAAGCAAATAAAAAATACTTCTAGGGGAAAATAAAGGTGTCTGTAGATAGGTTGTGGGATTGGTTTGAACTGAATGAAAGTCTCAGAGATGTTTTTGGGAAGCTGAAAGAGCACATTGAGAAGAACAATTTTTTTTGTCAGAGACAGAATATTGTGAAGCAGATTTTGCAAGAAATCAACACAACTAGTGATAGGCATTTGGCAAGCAAGGGAATTCAGGACCGCATTGGTGCATCAATAAAGGAGAACTCTGTCTTTCAAAAATGTTAGAAACTAATAGAAGCAGAGGAAACTCTTGTCTTATTCAAGCCAAAGCTCGCCAAGTTGAATAATAAAACAACCAAATTGATAACTCTTGGTTTGCCGAGTCCTGGTCCTGATTACTCATCAACTAATTTCATTGGAAGAGAAGCTTAAAAAAAAAAGTTGGAGGACACAATGACGTCTGATTTAGGCAAGCTTCCTTAGGACATAACTCATGAAGGCATTGCAAACTACATCAAAACATTGGCAAATTTGAATGTAGTATTGGAAGGAACATTGCTTTCAACTCACTCTTCCAAGTATGGATGGTTGATGAGGTTGCAGGTCATTTACTATAACATGACAAATATTGAGCTTCCAACTGACGAAGAATGGAGCATACTAAAGAAACTAACAGTATCATCTTGATCTCATCAATCATAGTACATGAAAGTACTTTTAGTTTCAATCATCTCTATGTCTTTTTCTAATTGCTTGAATTGAGTTTAAAGTAATAAGTTTGAACTTTATTTTTTGAACATGATCAATGTTGCAGATGTTATTGCCAATGCTAATTTACTAAACCGGCCTGTCAAATGCAGAAATGTACAGTTTTAGAGATGTTGTAGACTTGTAGTTTTCTTACTAATTTTGATTTTGAGACTTCACGTTAGGCAAATCGACTAGAAGTTGTTGTTGCTCCCTTGTTTCTATAAAAGGGAATTCAGGGTCATTGGCTTAGGGTAATGAAATTGAAATTGGGCAATGTGCCAATGGGTATTGAGTCATTGACTTTTGTAAATAGAATCACAAAGTTGTATTCTTACTAATATTAATGAATGAATTATTAAATTGTATCATATTTGTAATTAAATTAATGAGAATCATTATTTCTAGGAATTGTAACATATGAATTGTTGTGTTGTAAAAAAAATAATGAAAAATCTACAAGAATTGTACCATATGAGTTGAATAATGCAAAAGAAAACTATTATTAATTGTGGAATTGAATCTTGATGACATTATCAACCACATTCATGTTTTTGACATTGAAATATGCTATTATGCATGATTGATGATGAGATACAAAAAATGATAGTAGACTTCAGGAAAAAGTTTAATAAATACCTAGGACCTGCTACTTCTACAGTGATTCAAGATTCCACATCATATCATTATTGGGATCCTTGGATTCATCGCCATCAACTTCATAGCTTCCTTGGTTCTTCGATATGTTTTCTTCACTCTGCATACCTCCACTTAATTGATGTTCACCGCTAGCAGTACCAGTACCAGTACATGAGTCAATGACATCATTGTCTCTGGCACTCCCACTTTGGTTTGAAATGTTGCCCAACCCTCTTCTTTGACATTTCTTCCTCCACAATTTCAGTGCCCTTTTGTAAGGAAAATTATTGACTTCATACCTAGATGTATAGAGCCTCAAGAAATTTTCCAAATTCTTATCTAGTTTGTTTCTTAGCTTTGAATGTAGGAATCCCAAAGCACTGTTAACTCTCTCATCCTCCACCAACCCCAATATCATGGTAAGACATATAAATCAACAAGCTTGAAATATTCTGATATTGAATCAATCAACATTTCGCTCTCAGCTAGATTTTTCCAAAGCCTTCTTACCAATGCATCTTCGAGAGGGTTCTGCATAATATTATATTTTTCCCTCATTGTCAGTGAAAAATGACCTGATTTCTCTCTCAAACGAGATTCATTTGAAATTCCATTTAGAGTTACTCCATTTAACTCTTTGGTTTTGCAAAAATGATCTATCAAAGTTAGTAGCTTAGTTTTAAAATCTTTAAAATTGTCTAGTCTCCAATATCGAGGAAACAAAACAGCCATGGATTCAAGTAGTTGGACTGGAGTGAATCTTGCTCTAATATGTGTGGAAAGATCAAAGGTAATGTGCTTCATAGAAGTTGTTACAGACTCAACGATCTTGGTAAAGTCTTCCCTTTTAATACTTGATACTCTCTTCTTGGGGTTCTTTCCTGGTTCCTCAGACTCGATCCTACCAAAGTAGTGCATTGGTATCTCAACTCTGCGAACTTCTGCACATAACTCCCCATTTGCACCTGTGTGCTATAATTGTGTCACACTTCTATGAATCATTACATTCAAGAACACTCAAGAATGAGGTCTCAAAAATTGATCCATAGCTCCCTAGGCATGGAGTGCAAGGGTCTTAAGAATGCTCTCAGCTAGAGCTATTTAGCCTATAACCTTGCTAGTAAACCATGCAATGGGAGATTCAATGAAGACAAGGGAAAGAATGCCAATATCCTCAAGAATCAAATGAGAATGCAATGCAAGCTAGATTAAGATGAGTATGCAAGCTAAGCTATGAAAATGAAAGATGCAAGTATTACAAAGCCTCCTAGTTAAGCTAGATGAATTAATCTAAAGCATAAAAGAAATCTAAGCTAAGAATTCCATGAAAATGCAAGAAATGAAACCATGATAACATGTAGATGCAAAAAGCCAAGAATGCTCCAAATCTTCAAAAGCTCCAAATGTACCTAGAAAACATGCAGCATAACATTAGCATAAAAAGCTGGGGATCTAGAATGAAGAAGAGAGCTCTCCTTTTATAAGAAATGAGAAGGAATGAACCATGGAGATTAAGAGGCAAAAGATTTAATCAATGGTGGAGCTTGAAAGAGGAGCAATCCATGTGCACAAGTATCCTCCAATGAGAAAATAGGAGTTGACTTTTGTGTCCATATAAGACAAAAAGTGCTTTTCTCTTTTTTATAAAATAAGAATAATGCTTTATTTGTGCAACTTAGGATAAGAGGAAAAGTGGGGGCTTTTTATTTATCAAAAAGGGAGGAAATATTCCTTTTAAATAAATAAAAACTTAGGACAAGATGGTTAGCCCATAGAAAATAATCGAATAAATGATAGAACTAGGATTTGATCAAGAAAAAGCAATTTATGATTTAGCAAAAGGGGCTAATAGTCTAGATGACCATTTTTAGGTGTATACAACACCAATTTCTAAAAAGTTATCAGGATTGTCCAAATATGTGATTTTCAGCCAGTTGGCAAATTTTACATCATCACATGATCTATAGAGGTTATCGAGCATCACGCATGTCAATTTACGTAGTGCAACATATTCTGCAATATACATAGCTCTTTGCTGGGCCTTTTTCATTAAATATCTCATTTCCTCAAGCATGGGGAGGAGAGCTACTAATGTTAAGAGTGTCTCTACCTTACTTAACATTTGCAGTGTACAGAAAATTTTGGTTGCCTTGCTTCGTCACAACTTGAGTTCATTAGACCAAGCAATGATTGATATTCTGAAAAAAATTGATGCGCTGGTCAATCCAAAGAGATCCATCTAGTATCATTATTCTTAAGAAGATTGTTCCCATTGGATAGTCCTTCGACAAAGTGTTGAAATTCCCTCAATCATTTCGAAACATAAGTATTGGTAGAGCTCTTTGATTAAAGCTTCAATTTTTTGTACTGGAACATGCTTGCTAACAACTCAAAAGCTAGATTCATTATGTGGGCCATGCAGTGAATGGGAGTAACGTAGGGTGCATAAGAAGATTGTATCTTTGTGAAAAGACCACCCATGTGGCCTTGCATTACTGAAGCTCCATCAGCTCCAACACACACCAACTTTTTGGCAATTTTCATGTCATTTATACCTCCATATTCAATTAGAGAACTCTTTACTAGTTCAAATAAATTTTCTGCTATCGCATTATCCTTCATTTTAGCAACAATTAGTAGATGAGGTTGGTGAAAAAAATTATGTACAGTATAAAAATGCATGCATACCCAGGAAGTATTGTCTACTGCTGTAACCTCGTCTAAAGACAATGCAATAAAATTTGACTCTTTAATTTTTGCCTTTAGATCCTCTTTTTCAACCTCGGCAAAACAACTTGCCCATTCCCATCCACTGTTTACTGACCAATGACTATTAGGATAGTTACAAACTTTCAGAAAGTGTAATAAAGCACTCAATGATGGGTAGTCTGTCATAGGATGCCCTCTTCTCAAAATATTAAACACAACACTTAACTAAAAAACTTTTCCCATTAGTTCTACTTCAAATGCTTTTCCAAAACAAGCTTCAATAGAGCCTTTAACTTCACCAGGCTTCATCTTTATATTATGCAGAAATTCATGTAATTCTGCATTCCTAACATGCTAAGATTCCTCCTTTGTTTCGATCTTATCACTAATTTTTGAACTCCATCTATGGTTTTCTTTTCATAAACTTTACCCATATGCTTCTCTATGGTGTCAATTTTTAGCTGCAACCTCTTTTCCTTCTTATTTATCTTGCTGCAAATCTTACATTTGCATTCTACTAGAGGCTCACCTTTAATTGAATTGTCCACTGGCTCAATGAATGGATACTTTGACACCCATTCTACTTGAAAATTCCTCAACAGATCCCACATCTGATCTTTTTTTTATTCTCTATCATTCTTTGAATTGTATTTTCTTTTCTTCTTCCCTGTACCATCATCTTCTCTAACATTCTTAGTCTCATCCAATTCGATTATATCATTATGGCTACTCTGGGTATTTAACTAAAAATCTTCTTCAAGTTCATCGTGATCTGAGATATCAGGTTCGCTGACTTCTTCAATATGTCATGTAGGTTCAGGTTGTGAATCTTGAAAATCTTCTTGTGATGAAGTAGCTTCCCGATTTTGGCTAGAAACATTTCCAATACCATGACCAAAGTACGATGATAAGGTTCTATGTTTTGGTGGCCTCTCTTGGCTTTCCCAATATGTGGGAGCCTTACCCTTATTCTTGTTCGACATCTCAATTTTTCAACAAAATAAAGGCTACCAGCCTACGAGTGAAAAAAAAATGTTTACTTGTTGAAGAAGTGACAATAGAACTATAATATATATAAATATGATTCATTGACCCTTAAATCATGTCTGAGGTCTCCTTGGTCACCACTGTTCACTAACGGGTCCCCACTAAATAAGAATGATCTCAAATTTACATAGTCACAGATTAAATATTCACTTACCTTTGCCTCAAATTCAATTGCAGTCGCGACTCGCCAATTCAGTCAAGACTCAACAGTCTGAACTTCGCTATCGATCAAATTGAATCGAGCTAAATCATGTACAATAACACCGATCTATGAATGTATTTATACTAATCTTTGGTGAATTCAGTGGGAGGTATTAGGTCTACAAATATTTGGCGAAGCCCATGAAATTATAACACGCCTTGTGTTATTTTCGAGGTGATTATGGGTCGTTGAATACCTTGGTATAATTAATAAAGTTGGTGAAAATGCATCGGTTTGAGACACATGTTTGTAAAATGCCAGGCGAATTTGGGGCCACCTAAAAATATATATATAAAACTATTGGTGAATATATGCCATCCATTTGAGGCCACTTTGAAATTATAGGCGAATGTTTAAAATACATTGTGCCCAAAAATTATATCCCATTGGCGATAATGTGAAAGAAATTGACAAAATTAAATAAATCGATTGGCGATGATCCCATGCATTAGACCCAATTTTAATAAACGTGGGGTGATAGGGTCAATCCCATATGTAAAAAATATTCACCAAATCATGGGTTGTCGACATGTGACATTCACCAAATGGCGAATAATCACCACTAAAGTTTTCGCTGCTCATGTTCCTCTTTCGCTTGCTCTCTGACATCCTGATGATGGATCATGTAGTATGATCCGAAATCTTGATGGTAAAAAATTTCACACAATCGAATCCAGAAACTAATATAACATAATATTTTGTTTCAAAAAGATTGTAAATTAGTATTAATTTAATAATAAATTAAAATATATATATTATAATATATCTTATATATATCATACATGTTATAAAATAATATATTTATATTTTTAAATAAAATACTATATTACCTACAATAGATTTTCACTATTTAGATTTGAACTTTTGAATTTTTTCAAGAATACAAGTTCTCTACCATTAAACTAATTAAAGACTTAAATTATCAACCATTAGAATATAAAAGTTGATGTGGTGAGGAAAACTAGTTAAGGTTATTGAATTATTTTACAATAGAAAATTTGGAACCCAAAACTACTTACCTAAAAGTCTCAATAATTCTTTGTACAGAACTGTAAACATGCACCCCAAGAGCAGTGGCTAAATGGCCAAAAATTTGCACAGGTCGTGCTCACTAGCCCATTCCCATATTTATGCCATGACTATTTTCCATATCATGCATTGGATGGTACCTGTATGAAAAGAATTTATTTTATGAAATTATATTTTGCCAAGTATAAAAGGAAGATCATATATAACTATTACATTCATATAAAGATTATAAACATATAATATATTCTATTATTTTTTAAAATTGTATATTAAAATTAATTAGTATAAAAAAAATAGCATATATTTTATATCTATAATCTTTATATGAATGTAATAGTTACATATAATCTTCTTTTTATACTTGGCAAATATGACTAAATGATTTATGGTGAGTGTAAATAATAAAAGAATAATAATAAATTTTTTCATACCGATTTGCCAAAATGGTCTGGAGGATTTTTGCAAGTTGTATGTCAGCATACCATCCAATGCATGATATAAAAAATAGTCATAGCATACATATGGGATTTTGGACTAGTAGACATGACCCATGCAAATTTTCGACCATTTAACCATTGCCCATTCCAAGTTCTCGGCACTGAATCTAGGAACCGGCTATGCAACCAACAAATTCCCCTCCACTATGCATGCATGGCCCGCTCCTCCTTGTGGAGGGCATACCATCATCTGTCATTGTCAGACTTAACTTAGTTTTTTTTTTTTTAAAACTACTCTCTCCTTAAATTTATGCATTAGAAATGGAATTACATTATTTTTTAAATGAAATTAGTTGGAAAATATATATATGTGCAACACAATTTATTTAATATCTATTTTTTTAATATATTGTAAAAAATGTAATAGTTTTAACATAATAGTTTTGTAATAACAAATATAATAGTTCTAATTAAAAATAGTTTTCATTTAAGTAAATTTATTTAAATATTTTTTAATTAATTATTTATTTAGATTAATATTTTTTCATTTGTATTTTTAACAATTGATTTGATGGAAAGATAAAATGATATATAGAAAGATTGTATTATTTTTTAAATGATTATATTAATTAAATAAATTTTTAAATAAGAATATATACTAAGATTTTATTTTAAATTATTTGATTTCTGAATGATAAATCATATACTAAGAATATATACCCTCATAAATCTTAAATCATAAACCTTAGTCTTAAACCTTATCACAAACATTAATGTTTAATGTTTGTGATAAGGTTTAAGAGAGGTTTATAATTTAAGATTTATCATTATAGTTACGATTTGCATCATGGTAAGTTTTATGGTTCGAGTTAAGGCTTATGGTATTGTATTTTAGAGTTAGGGCTTATGGTACTGTATTATCTTAGAGTTAGGGCTTAGGGTTCTATATTATCTCTCCCCCACCCTCTTTATTTATATCACTATTACTCTATTTCTTTATATCATTCATAAATCAAATATTTTTTGTATTAATTATAGAGGGATAAAAAATTACATCAAAATGATCATCATAAATCAAATATTTTAAAATAAAATCTTAGTATATATTCTTATTTAAAAATTTATCTAATTAATATAACTTTTTAAAATTTATACAATCCTTCCATATATCATTTTATCTTTTTATACAAACCAATTGATAAAAAATATTAATCTAAATAAACAAAACTAATTAAAAAATATTTAAATAAATTTATTTGAATGAAGATTATTATTATTATTATTATTATTATTATTTTGATCGGTAAAAGGCTGATGCCAATAATTATATTATTAATTTTCAAATAAATTTTTACAAGCATACCCCGCTTAGTGCAGGCGTTGGTAGGGAAGAGCAGGGTCGAGAAAACCTCCAGCCTTGCCTGGGACTATTAGTTCGGATTCTAATACATATATATCGTGGGCATACCCACTACTTGATAATTATCGAGATAATGCTACAATTTTACAATTCTTGTTCATTTACAAATACCTACAAAGGTCTATATGACCTGCCATTGGCAAATTAAACCTTTATATCCTTATCGCTTTCAGCGAAAGATCTCACTAGGGCTCTCTTTATGGCGTCGATTAATGACACATTCCTTCCAATAATCTTGTACCTGAAAAAGACATATTTCTTCCTCCCCAACTTGTTATCGATCTTTAAGAAAATTTGAACGGAAGCATAAATGCATAGAATAAAAGTAAATTCTTACCCTTTATCTAAATACCTTATTCCGCCTTTGGGCTAGTATTTAGGCCTTGATACCTATAATAGCATTAAGAACTACATTCTACAAATGCTAATAGAAACCTTTATTTAAGATGATAGCAAGACATACCATAGACCAATGTATTCAGACAACCAATCATAATAAGGAACAATTACATAGATCGGGCCAAACTACACTTATATATCAATCAACCAAACTCTTAACTTTGCATTTGTAAAGATTCTATAGTAAGGCTCTTACCAGCATACTAACTAGTTTTACCATTAAATGATTAACTATCCTTATAGTTCTAAAGTATATATTGCTTTCTCTATTCTTAATCAACAGGTTCTGCATAATAGTCCATACTTCCTAACTAATAAGGAAAATTAATCAAATAATAATAAAGAAAGAAGACTGAAAATTATTATTCTTTTATGTTCTAACCACTCTTTGGTTAGAACATAAATGAATAATGAGCAAAACCTTTGAATAATTTACTTAATCTATCCATCTAGAGGGAAACCTATTTTTTGGAGTCCCCAAAAATTAAATTTAATATAAGCTACCAATAATCATAATTAGCTTAGAGTTTATGATGGCCCATAGGGTCCAATAATTAAATCCTGTATCCCCACTTTTAACCATGAAGAATATAAACCTAAAATTAGGTAATTGGTCCATCCTAAGCTAATAATGCCTCTCATAGCATAACCATGATATTGACTACACTATCATATAGATGATATTTTATTAACCATATGCAGCTTTGATTATTAGGTTAGATGTTTCAGCTAGCTGTTAATGTTAAAAATTTCAGAAAACACACATAATCAGTCTAATTTAATGCCACATCTGATCAGAAAGCTAAATTAATACCAGATCTACTAGTCTTGTAACTCTACTTATCATTTTTTGTTGGCTGTTACTCGTCTATTTTATCAGTAGAGCATCACACATCTCTTTTTGCCTACCATGTAACATTGTACACACTAAGATCAGGTCAGTTTAGTTTAGGTTAAACTATCAAGCCCAATAGGGCTAACCTATCTCTTGCCTATAATTTTGGAGTATAGAAAAAAGATATACTATAACTACTAAGGGTAGTCGTGACCTTTCTAATGTTTATGAGTTATATATACGTTTCCTTAATATCTATCTAGATTAAATAGATGATTAGATAAAATGAAATCCAGTAGATGAAACTCTTAACTTTATAGTAGACATTGTTTATTTGTAAAATGAGCCTGATTAGAGTAGGATACTAAGTCCTATACAACAGTAGAATCCATCTTTATAAATATCTAATCATACACAGGGGAGTTGCTTATGTGCTAGTATGTCGTAAAGTTTTATGCTAGATTAAAGAACGAGCATCACAGAGTCCTACTTTCTAGCTATTTACAGAGATAGGGGAAGGTTGGCTTCGAGTTTAAAGTCTACTTTATAATACCGAAGAAATTATGCTATTCTTGTACTACTGCAAGAAATTCTTGGAGCTCATACTTTTGTAATGGGGGTCTTAATTTCCTCTTTAGAATCTATAATAACCGGGTCTCTTACTACTTTATCTTTTCTTCTTCATACCTTACATTAGGTGGGTTATGACAGGTGCCTTACTACACCTACCTATTCTACTAGTGCGCATTTCTTGGATCCATTGCAAATTCAGTGGTTTCCAAAATCGGGTTACCAGTGGCTTCCTTAGTGGTTTGTTACGAACTTACACCTAATTGTAAAATACACTACAATACAGATTTGTGAAGGAGCTTCTAGAGATTGTTAGCTTAGATGAGGAACCAGGTTAGGATGGTAATCAAAGAACCATTTAAATCTTCAAAAAACTATATCATATATGAATAGAGAAGTCATAGAGAACCATTTAAATCTACAAAACACTATATCATATTACTATTAGTTCATGAGTTCTGCCGAGAGTTTGTGATTACCGTCATAATTATTAGTTACATAGAATTCATAATTAACAATATCTACTGATAAAATTGAGTCTTCTATCTTAGTAAATTAAAATACGAAGTTTATCTATTAGATTAAACTGTACTTCATAGATATTTAGTGTTGTCCTTCAGTTCTCTCCTCCTTTCTACACTGTGGCACATCTCCATATGTACCCCTTTTTAACCATCACCATAATGCATTCCACCTCCCCAACATCCTTCCTGAACTTTTGAGTGCATCTTGGAACCTCCAGGGCCACGACATGTAGATTGACTCGTTCAGTTTGGTCTATTTTTTCAGGAATCTTGAATCCCTCATTCCGCCAGTATTCCAGGAGCCATTTTGAATCTATCTCCTCAAACAAAACCTCCATGTAGAGAAATTCTAGATTTTTGGACATCGTCGGCCAGTGCTTATCGAACTTGTTTTCATCCTTAAAAGTAAGCATGGGTATACGCTGAGCCTGTGGAATTTGTTCTAACTTTGACATCTCTGTATTCATAGTGACCTCCGGGTAAGGGATGGTTAGCTAATTATCCACACAGTATACCATTTTTTTCCAGCCCTCCTAGGTGTTCTTCATTGAAAATTTCCCTTGCCACCTGCACTATATCATCTTTGGTCTTTCCAGCGAAGGTTGAGATTGCTAAAAATAGTCCAATAATCTCCCCATTAGTTTGATAGGTAAAATCATTATTGAAGTACTGATCCCCCAAAGCCTTCTCTATTGCTCTTTTGGTTGAGTCTAGCAGAGGGTTTAATATCTGGTTCCATCGTTCACGGAGGATATGCCCTCTAAAGGCCATAGCTCTGTTTCCCTTGGTGTAGAAGGTGAGTAATCATGATTCCATGGCTACATCAGATTTGAGAGGTTAGTCTAGCTAGGAGCACACTGTAGGATAGAGACAATTGCCTATTGCAGTTAACTTATAAATCTAAAGGTGGTTCTTGAGGTAAAGCTCATGATTAATAAATAGATCATCTGTGTGTCTTCCTATAATGAGGCTAAGCAGGGTCACATTTTAATGACCACTATCTTGATAACTATAAGTATTGAGTCTGCCTAATAGGACAGCACGACCATAATCTTAATCATTATTTGCTGACAGTGATGATGATTATTGGTGGAGCATCTTGTCATTATCTCGATACCCTCCATGTTCTATTTGGATAGTTCTAAAATGATTAGCAATGGTGAAAGATGTCACTAACTACAAGAGGTCTCAACTCCTTTCGATCGTTAAATCATCTAACTATTGCCACTTAAGTCAATTATGATAGGAGTGAGCTAACAAGCTAATAATCATAGAATGGTACTGGTAAGAGGTTTAAATGATTAATAATCCAGTATGAAGGGCTTGTATAGGTTAATAGGGGAACCTACTATATATGGAGAGTGCGGGTGCTTAGGATAAGACACGAAAGTCCATGTTAGCCTAAGGATTAATTTGAGAGAGACACCGAAGAATAAAAAAGCTATCAACACGGGGTAACCCTGTACCTTATCTGGCCTATTTTTGAAAGGTTGAACCCCTGTATCTATGGGATACCTAGGAGTTGAGGCTTATATCTCTTTGTCAAGAGAATACGATATCAGTTCTGTGTAATCTAAAGATTGATAATACACTGTGGTATTATAAAGCGTAATAAGAGGGGGGATAACATTAAGAGCTTTAAATCTCTAACTCTGATAAGTGTTATAAAAAAATTTAAGGTTGTAGATACTGTTAGGTTTAATTACTTAATTAGGTCTATAATCCTGTATAAGGCTATAAATCTTTAAGGGTTAGGCTATTCATGTTCATTTTGGCATATATCTTGAACATCCTGATATCCATGTCTTCCTTGTTATTCCTGGATTCAAATTGTAATTTCGACTACAATATTGATTATATGGTCTAGGACCTTTACAGTTTATGTATCTATTATTAACTCTTAGTCCTCAAGGTTTTACTAGGCCTATCTAAAGGAGGTCTATAAGAAGTCTATTAAGAATAGGAGGTTTACACAAGAGTTCTGTCAGCACCTTGATTAGCTAGCTTATCTACTTTTGTATTCCCTTCCCTATATATATGTTTAATTTTGAATTGGGGGATGGTGTCTAGGATGGTAATGTCTTCTTCTAGTTTTGAATTGAGGATCCAGTTTGGAGTCTTTATAGTTCTAATAGCATTAATAATGATTTGAGAATCTCCTTCAATTTCAACCTTGGTGAGGCCTAGTTGTTGGCATAATTTGAGGCCTTCTAGTATTGTTTTAAATTCCGCCTCATTATTAGTTGTAGGTTTGATAGGTCTGGCATATTTGGATATAATTTCTCCATTCCATTTATGAATTATTCCACCTATTCCTACTATGCCTGGGTTGCCTCGTGAAGCCTCATCAAAATTTAGTTTATACCACCCTTCCTTAGGTGATGACCACTTGCATATGCTTCTATTTGCTTTTGACTGGTTGCCCCCTCTACCATATAATGGTGGGATTTCTAAATGGGGCCATAGATTTCTCATCTTATTGTCCCATTGTTTAAATGAATTCTCCAGACATATTTTACCTCTAAGTTTTCTATTTATTAGTTCAATGATCGACGTTTCAATTTTGTTGATAATCGATGAATAGCTCATTTTTTGTTATGCGAAGATTCTTCTATTTCATTCTTTCCAGATTTCCCAAACTAATATAGATGGGGAGATGATCCATATGTCCTTGTATAGACTATCCTTATTTAGAGTGGGCCAAGCTTTAAGACAATCCGCAAGATCGAAGGGCATAGCTTCCTGCCAATCTAAACATTTACACAACCATTTCCAGCATTTATGGGAGAAAGTGTAGTTTAAAAGTAGGTGATTGACGTCTTCTTCTTGAGATTCACATAAAGGACATCTTGTGGGGCCCTTATATCCTATTTTCCTTAATCTATCTGCAGTAAGGATTTTCTTTTGTAATGTTGTCCACAGAAATATTCCTGCTTTAGGAAGACACATCTTATTCCAACATAGGTTCAAAGGGATATTAAGAGTATCCAGATTATGCTCCTGCACGATTGTTTTATAACCATCCTTCACATTATATGATCCATTATTTGAGCCTGCCCAGATAAGGTTATCCTCCTAATTTTTTATCGTAACAGCTTTGTCTTTTAGGATGTCAATGAGTTTAAGTTTTTCCGCATCTTATATTGGTAAATCATATACTAATTTCCAAACTTGATCCTCTTCATGGGAAATGTAATCCTTTAGGAAGGTACCTTTAATATTTTTACAGGAGTCTATGAAATCTTGAGAGAAACCTAACTTAGAGAAGGGGGTATTACCACCCCAGGAGTCTTCCCAAAAGAGAGCCTTGTCCCCTTTTCCGGTATCCCATGTAAGTTGATTACTAATTACTTCTCACGATTCTTTAATGAAGTTCCAGATACGGGAACCTTTTACATGGGTACGAGATCTAAAAATATTGATAGGGTCCGCATTAGGTATATATTTCTGCAAAAGGATTGTAGCCCATTTGCTACTAGGTTCCTTATATAGTCTCCATATGAGTTTGGCACCTAGTGCCTTATTTTTCCATTGGAGGTTTTTTATACCTAGTCCACCTAGGGAGGTTGGTTTGCACAAATTATCCCATTTAATAAGGGCTAGCTTTTTATCCTCTGATGGGCCTTGCCAGTAGAAATCTCTAAAATGCTTGTCTAGACTAGCTTTGGTATTTACTGGAAGAGGTAGTATCGACATCTGATAGGTGGGGATGGCTGTCAAAACCGATTTAATCATTGTGACCCTTCCCGCTTTTGTAAGCCATTTGCCTTTCCAAATTCCTTTTTTTGATTTGATTTTGGACATAACTTGTTCCCATAGCTTAGTGCTGTGAATTCCCTTATCTAGGGGGATCCCTAGATATTTACATGGGAATTTACCCATTTTATAACCCAGGGTGTTGCATATTTTTTGTGCTTTGATTGTGGGTGTGTTAATGAAAAAATTTCAGATTTACTTAGGTTGACCATCTGCCCTGATGCCTTCATATATATATCAAGAATTTCCTTGAATGCTTTAGCTTCTTTACAGGTGGCTACTCCTAGGAGTATGGTGTCATCTGCAAACTGTTGATGGGTGATATTAGGGATTTGTTCAGTAACCTTGATACCTGCAATTTTTCCAGCTAAGTGAGCCTTGGTTATATATCTACCTAAAGCTTCGGCCATGATTACATAAAGGAAGGGAGAGAGGGGGTCGCCTTGTCTAATGCCTTGAGAAATTTCAAAGAAACCTTCGGGGGTACCATTAATAAGGAGTGAGATTTTTGGCATGGATATACAACTAAAGATTAGATTAATCCATTGTTTTGAGAATCCAAAAGCTTCTAAACATTTACATAGAAATCTCCAATCTACTTTATTATAAAATTTTTGGATGTCAATTTTGATTAGCATACACGCTTCTTTCTTGTATTGTGTTATATGAACTAACTCCTGTGCTATTATGATTCCATCTAGGATAGAGTGATTAGGGACGAAGCTAGTTTGTTCTACTGAGATAATCATTGGCAAAAAGGTTTTAAGTCTATTTGCTAAGCATTTGGATAGTATTTTATAAATAGTGTTGCAAAGGGATATAGGTCGGTAGTCCCTCGGCTCGACGCAATCATTCTTCTTAGGAATAAGAGTTAAGAAGGTATTATTAATTTATGTTAAGAGTGATCCAGAATTTTTGGTGGCTTCCACTGCATGCCATACTTCTTCTCCCAAAAAGTGCTAGCACTTTTGGAAGAAGGCTGCCTGAAAACCGTCTGGTCCCAGGGATTTTTCGGGGGATAATTGGAAAACTTCTTTTCTAACTTCTTCCATAGTAAATTTTCTATTCAAACCTTTATTATCTGAATTAGATATTAGTTTGGGAGTAGATGAGAGCATTTCTTTCTGTGCTCCAAGGTCTGTAAACTCAGTATTATTAAAAAGTTTTTTGTAAAAATTAATGAACTGTTTAGATATACTCTTAGGGTCATCCGTAAGAGTGCCACTCTCGTCTTGAATTTTGGTGATTCTATTTACACTTCTTTTGTTATTAGTGCTATTGTGAAAGAATTTTGAATTACATTCACCTTCTTTTAACCAATTCTCTCTAGACTTCTGTTTCGAATATATTTCTTCTTTTAGAAGGATCTCCCCATGTTCTGCCATAAGTTCTTTTTCTCTCAAGTAACTTGTTTCATTCATCCCTTTTTCTATAACTAGCTTGTTTAGACAATCTATTTCATATTCAACTTTGGTTTTTTGTTCAAAAATATTGTTAAACTTTTCCTTGTTCCAATCTAATATCTTATGCTTGATGATTTTTAATTTCACCACTAAACATAACATTTTAGAGCCAATAATTTTTATTTGCTTCCACCATTGTTCTAAAAGTGGTATAAAGTCCTTATCTTGAAACCACATGAATTCAAATTTGAAAGGGCTTTTAGGAGGTTTATAGTTTTCCACGATGGAAAGCCCAACTGAAAAATGATCAGAGCCTGCAGATGTTAGGATTTCTGCAGTTGTGTTATGATTTAGAACCCCCATGCCGCCGCTAATTAGGAATCTATCTAATCTTTTTGCTATATGGCTGAAGCCTAATCTTTGGTTATTCCATGTGAAAGTACCATTATTGGTTTTAATGTCTATTAAATTATTATCTAGGACCCATTGACTGAAATCCTTCTGTGATTGTGAGATATATTTAGACCCTCTGTATTTTTCGTTGCAATCTAAAATTGCATTGAAATCACCCCCTATAATGTGGGTTTCATTGGGGGATAAAGATAGTTGAATCTATATTTCCTGCCAAACTTTCCTTTTTTCTAAACTTTGGATAGGACTGTAAGTATTAATGAGTTTAAATTTTAAATTTGTTTTTAAACTTTTAACTAAAATTAATATCCAATTTTTATTCTTAGATATTACCTCAATCACTACTTTCCTAGGGTCCCATATAGCTGCCAGACCCCCAGAAGCGCCTATGGAATGGACAATTTTAGATTTCCAAATGCCTAATTTAAGGCTGAACTTCAGGCTTCCCTCCTTATCTAATTTTGTTTCCTGTAATATTATGATTTCTGATTCAAAATAATTTAGGTACCTTTTTAGTAGTCTTTGTTTGTTAGGGGCATTCATGCCCCTAACATTCCATGTTGTGATTTTCATTGCCCTTGGGGAAGGCTCTTCCCCTTCCCAGCATACATCATTTCTGATAATTTCTATTGATTTTCAGCGTTACCGGCAATATTTCTCAGTTCCTTTATAGACTTTCTTCCTCTCTTCTTCTTTGTCTTAGTAATATTTGGATATGAGAGACCTTCCCTGTTAATGTCAATACCTAACTCCCTGTCCTTATTTGTTATTCCATTCAAACAGCTAATAGATTCTTGTTTCGTCTCTTTTAAAATGTTACTTGAGATCAAATTTTTTGAAATGTCATTTTGACCAAATTCATAATCATCCATTCCATTTTTTGCATTAATGAGAGAGTCTTCTAGATCTATTATACCTTTGCCATAATCTTCTAGGATATTGTCCATGTTAGTTCCCATATTTTTATTGAGGGATTCAAGTTCTGTGGGCAGTATTATATAAGGGACAGGATTATTCTGAGTATAATTGTCCTGCTGTGTTGTAATCTCATTCTTTTTTTGTTCTTCCTCAGTCATCATCTTAATCCTTGTATGTTCTATAAACTTACCCCCAGATTCCTCTATTGTATTTGCAGAATTGAATCCCTCTTCCTTATTGTTGAAGTCTGCTACTTTAAGTGGATTGTCTATAAGTACTGTTCTTTGCTGGTGATCTCCAATTTCTTCTGATCTGGCTGACCTAATTTCCCTACCTTCTTTAATATATTCAATACAAAGATTCCTTTGCAAGATAAGCTCTTCCTTGTCGAATATTTCATCCATGAGACTATCCAATAGTTCATCAGTAACCTTTTCTCCTACGTGTTCCAAAATTATGTTAACCTCTCTCTTGCATTTCTGTTCTTCATCCTCATTATTTGACACCATCCCTTCTTCAGAATTCCTTGTATCATCTAAGATTTTGACGACCTCATCTACATCTGTTATGCTTTGGTTGGGAAAATGCCCACTCACTTCCTTACTTGGTTCAGAAACCATATCTTGTTTTTCCTCACTTTTTAAAGTTGAAGGGGCAGAGTCCTTATCTTTAAGATTACTTAACCTTATATCTGAATTATGCTCAGTATGGTTGAAGTTAATTGTGTATTGATCTACTACTTTACTATCACCTGATTGAGCTGATCTAGGTGCTGCCTCTTCCCTCCTGAGTGCAGGATTAGGTGTTTTACTAAGACTTTGTTCTGACTTCTTGAGCATAATCTGTTCCTCCCTTATGATTCCTGTGTCCCTGGAATCACTTTGAGGTTTACTGTGCTTAGGATTAGAAGGATTAATTCCTAATTTTTTGTCAATGTTGTTGCAGATGACAAACCCTCCCTTGTCTTCAAGGAAATCTACCTTAATACCCATGTTCTTAATATGGTAAGTGGGTAAAGTTGATGCACTAAAAGGGAAAACAGGGGTGTCTTCCATTTCCTCTATATAATCCTCAATAATGGTAGGTTTGATGACTACCAAGCTTGAGTTAAAGCTTAATGTTATAGGTGGGATTATTTTTTGATGAATATTCATTTTGACTATAATTATTTTCTTTGCTTGATTATATTCATTTTGTACTGTCCCAATAAATCTACCAATCTGATTGCCTATTTTCCTAAGAATTTCCTGCCATGTGCACTCTAGGGGAAGATTCTTAAGGAGGATGGCTTTGTCCACCATGAAGTCCGTGAGTTTTTCAGGGTTGAAGAGGGGAATCCAGTCAAAAATAGTAAATGATATACTTCTAAATTTGGGGCAACCTTCTAAAAGTACTTGCTATTTAAGGGTTTTGTTACTAAAATCTAAATAAATGAAATACTTAGAAAGTATAGATACAACTACCTTTTTGTGCCACTGAGATTTCAACCAATCTACTATGTCGTAGACTGAAGCTCTGACTCCATTCCACCTGCAAATTATCCTTGAACCTGCACAAACCTTCTGCATACTTTCCATGCAACCATCCTTAAAATCCAGATTAGTAATCTCTATCTCAGAGTGTGAATGCTTAGGGTTTGGTTTTATGTTATTAGGATGCGTATTGCCTTTTTCTTCATAATAGTTTAGCTTAGTGTTATCAGATCGCCTATGGGGGGGAGAGAAAACATGACTATTTTTATCACCTATGTGGATATGTGTCTTAATATTAGATTCAACAGGAAAATCAAATTGAGATTTATTATGCATACGCTCAAACCTACGATGTGGGGGTGTGTAGGGCTGCTTGTTATGCTGACCCTGTTCCTTTTTATGGATCATCGGCCTATTGGTAATGCTGCGATCATGCCATATAGTAGTATGTTTGACGGAAATCTCTTTTGCCTCCATTCTTAGTGCCCTCCTATGTGGCGGAGAGTATAATAAACCCTTTTCTGTCCTAAGTTTACCAAATTTGTTGCTGACTGGTAAAGAGAATGGTGAGTATTTTTGAGATGAAATATGCTTTGTTGTCTTCTTGTGATGCTATTTTTCCCTTCGAGCATTTTTTTTATGGGCTGGTAACCAAGAACAATCTTGGAGAAGATTAGGCATCTCCCGTGGTGGTGCCCTAGAAATTTTTCTAGGGGAAGAATGCCAAAATGTCCCATTCGCTCTGTGATGAAGGTTCAAAGATTCTGCAGGAGCGCCATTTTCTGAATGTGGATTCTTTAGAATCGAGCCCTGGAGATGAAGATCTACGTACTTTGTTTTGGCGAAAAAATTTAATTGATAGTCCAGAGACTCGATGGAGCAGATGTGCGATGTCGAAAAAGGCAGAGCCATCATTTTTTTCTATAGTGGGTATAAATTGGGTGGAGAAAACCTTTACTCTTGCCCCCCAAAAAGAAAAAATAAATGAAGATTATTTTTAATTAAAATTATTATATTTTTTATTAATAAGCTATTATGTTAAAACTACTATATTTTTTACAATATATGAAGAAAAATATAACTTTAATTATAAAATAATTTAATTTCATTTCTAATTATAAAATAATTTAATTCCATTTCTAATCATAAAATAATTTAATTCTATTTCTAATCATAAAATAATTTAATTCCATTTCTAATCATAAAATAATTTAATTCTATTTCTAATGATAAAATAATTTAATTTCATTTGTAATGATAAAATAATTTAATTCTATTTTTAATCATAAAATAATTTAATTCTATTTCTAATGATAAAATAATTTAATTCTATTTGTAATGATAAAATAATTTAATTTCATTTGTAATGATAAAATAATTTAATTCTATTTTTAATCATAAAATAATTTAATTCTATTTCTAATCATAAAATAATTTAATTCTATTTCTAATGGATAAACTTAGAGAAACAAGTAGTATTTAAAAAAAACAAAGTGTCCCCTCCATAATAGTTTTTAAAAAAAACAAGTGTCCCCTCCATAAGATATACGTTTTAGCCTACTCCTGAAAAATTAATTACCAGCCACTAGTGCACAGTACACTACTGACAATGACAGACGGTGGATGTGGATGATGGTATGCCCTCCACAAGGATGGAGCGGGCTATGCATGCATAGTGGAGGGGAATTTGTCGGCTGCATAGCCGGCTCCCTGAATCTACACCTTGAACTGTTAGTGAGTAGGCAAGCCGTACTAAGATTTTGTAGGTTTCTCATTTCCCTTTCACTGATACATGACGCTGCGGGTCCCACGCTTGTCCGGAAATGGGATTTTTTACATGCTTATGAAGTCGTAGGGCCTAAATTGATAACTACGTTCAAATCTCCCTTACATTTTACCTTTAAAAAATTTAAATTTGATGGCGCATTCAAATCTCCCTTATATTATACCTTTAAAAATTTAAATTTGATGGCGCATGCTCGTAGATTGCTATTTTGCCATACACTATAATTAAAATATTAAAGAGGATTCTACAATGTGAAGAGAAAATTTTTATATACATTATTAAATGTCCGTTAAATTACTTGTATGTATTAAAGTAAAATTTAATCTTAATAGTAAGAGGGTAACTTAAAAAATAAAGAAGTTCTTATCTGGTACGCAGTGAATATCGACCAAACTTTCCATGTAATTTGGGAGAGGAAAAGAAATGCTGAGCCTATTGTTGAGGTTGATCATAGAAAAAGAGAGGCTGGGCGTATCGTTGAGGTTGATCATATTTAGATATCAAGTTTTTAGTCATGTCAATATGTAGCTATTGTATGAAATAAGACTTTAGTTTATTTCAGAAATGTAAAATGGACACTTGGTTAGAATAGTACGCTTAATAAAATGTGTGTAAAAAAAAGTAGAATATTATATTTCTATATAAAATATAACATATATACAATAATCATAAATATTTGTTATATCTAACTTTAATAAAATAATAATCATAAATATTTGTTATATCTAACTTTTATAAAATATAACTTATATCTAAAGAAAAGTACTAATAAGGGAGAGGACCCAGTAGTTGAGCACCCTAACTTTGCGCTTTTCAAAATCTTACGTGGAATTTCCAAAACACTCCCATTTTTTTTACATTAGCTTACTTGGTACTTCAGCATGCTTTTTGCCAAGGTGTTCAAAACAGCCCAAAAAAATAGTGAAACCAATCATAGTGAATTAGGGACCCCAATACTTATGCAGCTGATGTGGCAAAAACAACTTTAAAGTCACAACTATTAGTACAATTAACAGCATGAGATTTCCACAATCCATTAGTAATGAGATGATATTTCTGGATTCGATTGTGTTTATTTTTAGCGTTTCGGATCACACTCTGTGATCCATCATGAGGATAGAGAAAGTGCCAAGAAGAATAGTAAAATTTTTTTTACTATTCTTCTTGGCACTTTCTCTATCCTCATGATGGATCACAGAGTGTGATCCGAAACGTTGATGCTAAAAATAAACACAATCGAATCCAGAAATATCATCTCATTATTAGTACAATGTTGTCAAAAATATTAGATATTAAATCAGCAACTATGGGTATGAAGTTAAGAACTACTATCACAACCATTGGAAAGTGTTCAAGTAGTGGATCCTCTCCCCTAGTTGAACACTAAAATTTTTTGATTCACACATTTTATGAAAAAATACAAGACATTTAATTGTATTCACTTTTATATTTATGATAAGACACATTGTTAATATAAAATATTTTAATGCACATACATAAGAATAGTATTTGTATATTAACATAACAATACTTGTTTATCAACATTTGAAGATTTTTTGATTTACATATAGATTATTTAATTACAATATATAATAAAAAATATATGACAAGTAGATGATCGACTATTTCTAAATAATTGAGTGTGATGGTGTCAAATTCAATCCTTACATTGACTTTGGCAGAATATATATGTACTAGCTGGAAACACTTCAACCACTAAAATATTATGATTGAAATCGTGTTGTAATGGAATGGCTGCCAATGACAGTTGAAAACTGTGCTGGCCGTCATATGGCCTTGTGAATTGACGAATACTTTACTGAGAAAGAGTTGCTCTAGATTTTTAGTGGACGAGATTTATTTGTACGGTAAATGAAAGTGGACAGAAATTGTGATCGTTGATGTAAAATTAGAGGCGAATCGAACATAATCTGATTTAGAGTGAGTCATTAGATAAATTAAAGGATTAGATGATTCCATTCAAGAAAGCTCCCTCCAAGGAATTCTACTTTAAATGTGGAAGATCATCTTCAGTTTTCTGCTGAGAAACATTTGCATCTCCGGCTCATGTCTGGTGCTTGGAAATTTTGAAGAATTTCGTGATCAGGCTTTCCGATTCGAGTTTTCTGCAGGTATTTTTCGATAGCATATCGCAATTTCGCAGGCATTTTCATGACTTTTTAAATTTCGATTCCTTTTGGATCAATTGTCATATATGCTTCTGTGAGTTAATCTCTGTGATTGTTTCCTCCTTCTGACTGCGGTGAAAACTACAGCTTGCAGCTTTAATCCGTGCTTAAGCCCTTGCAAACTATTTTAGAGTAATGATTCTTAGCGCTTTTAGCTTCGAATTTGAGTATTTGAGCATTGGAAAGTGCAGCTAGGTGATTCGTGCAACTGAAGTGATAAGTGGGCTCTCTTTAAGGGCGCTGGTTAAGCTTTAAAGATAAAAAAAGTTTTTCTTTCATATTAGCGAAAATACACTTTTTTTTACAATTTTTTTACAGATTTATAGTAGAATATAAATCATGAAGAACAAATGTTAAAATTTTTACGGAAATCTAGTGTATTATCTGTTTTTCAAATTTGAACAAAAATGTATTTTATAAAGAGCTTAACTCCGTCCCCCATACTAAAACTTGATTTATATCCTAAAACTTTCACCAGTTAAATTTTTAAAAAAATATAAATTGAAAGGTAGGTTATGCAAAAGTTTTTTAAGAAATGTTTGCTTAATGTACATGTAATTCAATAGCATTCATTATATTTTTTATTATAAAATAAGTAAATTATTTATCACTTTCGTATGCAACTGAGGTGATAAGTGGGCTCCTCTAGGCCTGGATTTATATCCCAAAGCTGTTGCCACTAGAAAATTTTTGAAAAATAAAATTCGAAGGCAGGTTAAACAGAGGTCTTTTATGGACACTTATGGACTATCTGTTAAACTGTCTAGATAACATTCTCCTCAGTCAAAATCTTATACTAAACCCAGTCAATGACACTGGAGGACAACAAGCAAGCATGTAAAGAATTTGGAAAACATATATTGATATGATATTTTGATAATAATACTTTAATGCTTTCATAATACTATGATGCTCTAAAAAATGCTTAATAGTAGTCACAGTTTTTGGATTCTATTGTGTAGAGTTTTTTCCATCAATGTTTCCGATCATACTACATGATCCATCATCAGAATTTTTCTCTTGCATCCTGATGATGGATCATGTAGTATGATCCGAATCGTTGATGGAAAAAGCTCTACACAATCGAATCCAGAAACTGTGACTAATAATACAATTTTTTTTATTCTCCTATAATTCTCTTGAAGCTGCTATTCTTACTTATGTAACTTACATTTTTCAATAAAGCAAAAAGAATAATATTTTATCTCGTAGGAAGAAAACCCTGCGTAAGAGAATATTTAGTTCGTAATGGAATCATCACATGAATTGAATAAGTACAATAAACTAGTGGCCAGGGAAGGCCTTCCTATGTTCAATTCACAGGGAAAAAACAAACGAATAATTGACATCCATATTTGTTGGGTTCCACCAGTGGGATACATTTTGGACTCGTTTGTCCGTGCGTAGTGGCCACTTTCGGCAAGAATGGAGGCACGCCAAAAGAGTGGGTTAACTCCACATAGGACAAATCTGTCAATTTACGGTCTCAGGCGTGGACACAAGTCACTATTTCACGTTATCTCACTGAAGTTCCGGCCACCTTAAATCTTGCCGAGAATGAGGGAGAGACGTATAATTCACCAAACTGTATTAGATTAATTGTCTCTCGCCGTTGTGGCCAAACGGAATTGTGTATTAAAAATGAAGTCATTTTCTATTGCTGCATTGGAAGATCAGATATTTGTCCGGATTATGATGTTTAGTGAAAACGTGTCTTCGATGGCGGGTGGTCTCCACATATGAAATAATGCCAAATTACCTATCTTGATTGGAAAATTACATTATAAATTAACAGACCATTTGAAAATATCTGCTACAGGGGATTTTTGATCCCCAAATTCGCGGTTCCTGGGCTTGTCGAAGCAAAGCTTTGCCAGGAAAAGTTTCATCGTCGACTGGAAGAACACTCCTCTTTCATGCGTAATTTTTCTCAGGTACGGAACTTTATTTGCAATTTATTCTACGCATTTACGTGGTGAAATCTCTGCTACTTAAAATATTCGGTAGTATTTAGCCAGAACAGTGATTTCGTGATATCTGTTTTGATGTAAAATTGTCAGATTTCCACAATCCATTTGAAATCTCTGCTATTTAAAATATTCGCTAATATTTAGCCAGAACAGTGATTTCGTGATATCTGTTTTGATGTAACATTATCCATTATCTGTTTTGATGTGTTTTATCAGTGCTCCAGTCCCGTCCTTGCATTTAAAAATAAGTTTTGAAACTTGTATCTGCGAGTCGTTATATGCATTTGTTGAAATCTCATACTTCGTTTTGTTCCCATTTTTTTGGCTTAGGGTTTAGGATTTATGTAATCGACGGAAAATTTGAATTGCTTAGCTAAAGATAGCAGAACCTCTTCATTATTTCAGTACGAATTCGTTCTACCTCCACCACTGTTTTTCAGATCTATACGCTGAGCAATGGAGGCAATGTATAGATTAATCAGCGAGTTGTCTAGATCTAACTTGTCACCTTATACCCCGTTTGTCGCATGCTCCACATTCTCCCCTATATATTGTTACAGACAATAAATTTCCGTCATTTTCACACAGATTACATGTATCACGCGTAATGACTTTACTATTATTAATCTCTCCGTTGAGAAAACGTTCTACCTGTTTCACAGTTTCCGTCGTGCTGGAAAACAACAATCAGCGATGGTTGGTTTTATAAACTATCCTATGTGAAGAAAATGCGGGGCACAGCACAGTTTCAAAATTCCTAGCCGTTCAAGTGTTTATTGGGTGAATTTAAAAAAGAAAGCGGATCCCTAAAGCTTAAATGCTAGCTAACGAAGTTTAGCTGTTCTAAATGGTAAACCCTCCAGATGCTGGCACGCCAAATGCCTTTTCATCTATTGACTTATATTCCTTCACGTGCAATTCAAATTAAAAAAAATTGGGGGCTATTTATAGTTTATAAGTGGGTGTTGTTCGTAAGAATGTTATGGAGTTCTTATAAAAAGTTTCTAAAATTGATTGGTGGGTTTTTTTTAATTGGAGATATTATTATATTTATAGAGGTTAAGTGTACTGTAATATTTTCTGATTTTTTAAAAATCAATATTTTAGTTTATATATTTTATTTATTAGGAAAAGAAATATTTTTTTAATCAATTTTTTAATAATATTATATAAATAATTTGGTTGGAGAAATTTCTTAGTAAGAAATATATAAATTTTAAAATTAAATGAGATAAATTTTATTTTCTAAGAATAAATTTCTTCTAAAATAATTATTCTTAATCTCATCAAGTTTTGGAATGTATTTGGCACTCTTTTATAAGTTAGAATTTATGTATCATTTTAGGAGGTTTATTTTCCATTGTTTTGTTAAGTTTTTGGAATGATAATATCTACATTATTATACTAGGTGGCAAGTGAGTACTATTTTAAGTAATTAAAATATACCTTCCAGCACAATGGGTCCTTGGTCTATTGGTGAAGGTGAATGGTTCTAAATGAGCCGAAAGATCAAGTCTTACTAAGTGCAAGGCTTCAACATTATAAGGGATGAGGCCAGGATCTTGCCTAGAGGAGAATTTAGAAAAATAGATACCCCTAACTCTCCAACGCACCAAAAGTGCTTACCCTCATTACTGTGGGTTCCCCAGAAGCAAACTATTTTCAGTTTTCTATGGCAGGCCTGACTTGGCATTTGGTGCAAGAACCATTGCACCTACCCATGTTTTCTGGTCCGTCTCGCACGTCACACAGTTAATTCACGGCGATGGTCATGTTCACACAAAACTTGAAGGCCGCTCGAAGATCTACGGCTAAGAAATTCCCTCGGGCGTTAACTGACGGCTAAGATTCTTAGCCTGCCTTCATGCTACGCTCCAAAATTTTCCTCGGACGGCACAGAAGATTGTCTTAGCCTGCCTTCATGCCACTGCCAAGTACTGCGAAGTCCGAAGAGTCGCGGAAGCCTCCTAGCAAACCTGACCAATAAGGCATATTTAGGTTCTGACCGTTTCACAGGGAGCAGAGTGAGTGCTACTTCCTAATAGTTGCATTATGATTCTTCTGTCTTCTTTGTAAGTTTGTAGCGCAACTAATAATTAAATATCTGCGGTTGAATGTGGAAATTTCGAAAGAAAACGAAACCTCTATAATGGATTTACATTCTATACTTGAAAGGTTTGACTAGTATCAGAGGATTTGATAGTTGGAGTTTCGTAAATTCTTGAAAGAACAATCTCGGCTTCGAACTAATTGCTGAGGAAATTCTCCTCCACTTTTTTCTGGTCAAGCGGGCGGATTTCTTATGTTGTCAGGTATTTACGTTTACGCTAAATACAAATTTATTTTCCTAAAATGTATGTGATCTTTGATGCTCGGATAAACGGCTGAACATAGATATGTGCACTGTAATGCAAATTTTTGGATATTTAAGACCTTTCGTATTTTTTAAGCTTTCCCGAGATTTAGTTAACAAAATGTCTTTGGCTTTCGAAGCTGGAGAAAGGGAATTTATGAGATTCTTTAAGCTATGTTGGCCTATTTGGTTTGGATGAGTCTACACTGAAAACAAGTCTGTCAATTTTGAATGAAAATATTTCATATAGCAATTCTCAAGCTGTATGGAGACATATGCTCACATGATTGAAATATTCTATTTAACATGCATTGGAAAAAACATATTTTTTTATTTTTAATAAAAATTATAATATATTATATGCAATAAGATGTTTATAATTATTATTATTTATTTATAATATAGGATGAGTTTCTTGAGTTTTTTATACATTTAAATATCACTTTTATTGGGTCAAATATTAATTAATTATTCTTTTCATTTGAAAACTGACATATATAATTGTTCCATGTACGAGTGAAAACCAAGATATACTTTATCATAAAATATTCAATAATAGACATCTAAGTGGGATATATATCTGAGGCGGCGGCTATCCTCCCCATAGAATGTACCATATCAGAAATTTTTTTTTCTCTCAAATCTGCAAAAATGCAGAGTTTTTTTTTGAAAATTTCTGGTTGTTTTCGATTCAGAATATGCAGATGATGAAAAACAAACCCTAAAATTTTCATAAAAATCTATGGTGTTTTCGAATTTTTGAAATTCGTATGCAGTACATTCCTTTGGGAAGATAACCGCATCCTATATCTGATTGACAACTAAGAGGCACTTTATTATAAAAGACTCAAGCTAAAGTGACATTTAAGCCAGATTTATATTTGATTGAAACGTTGACTTATGGCAAGAACTATTTCCAAAGTTGGGTATAGGAAAAGTAAGAGAAAAAACGTCCTTTAATAAGTTTCGATTTAATAAGCGCAGCCTCAAAACAAGATTAGTAGAGTATGGCGTATCTACAGGCTATATTTGGAAATTGGATCCACTTTGATAGTAGAGATCTATAATGCTGTGTTGACAACTTGGCACCTATGTCCGTGTCCGATGTGCATTCACAAGACCACATACGGGTTGTTTTTGTCCTGTTTATGCTCACCGACTCACCTATCTTTACCTGTCCCTCCGCAATGCGAGGGAATTACAGCTGGAAATAGCGAATTCCCATCGAGTGGGAGTATATCATTTTTGTTGGCTTGCGTCGCACTTGTGCGCCCGTCTGCGTTGACGTTTCAAACTCGCAATTGCCAGCAAACCACCAGCAAAGATCACTCGTTGCCTCCCAGGTCACGGGTTCAATTTTGCAGCGGGCAGGCACCTTCTGAAAGATTCCGCGCACTAGACTGAAAAAAATCAGTAGACTAAATCGCATCGGCGGCAACTGACAAGTCAGGTTGCTGTCGTTGTTGGCATTTATGGCCGATACCTCTTGTTGCAATGGATGTTGCATGTAAAAACTGGCGGCTTTCCAGAAGCTTCTGTTAGAATCAATGTGCGTTCTTGCTGCCTCAAGTGAAATTCACATTATTTATTGCAATGATAGCGTGAGCTATTTCTTTTCAGGGAGGGCAATCTATTTGTTGGGGGAAATGCTGTGCTTGAGTTAGTTTTGTAACTCCAAGCGGCTTGGAAGGCGATTTTTAATGATTTTTTTGAGCTGGGAAACATTTGAAACTCTATTTGAAGAAATACTTTAAAACGAAAAGAAAAAAACGAAGAAAATCTTGGAAAGCGCTTAATTTGGAAGATTTTGGGAAGGTTTCTACTGAATGCAGAGAAAAGTTTGTACTTATTTATAATCCAGTGGACGTATTCCTGGATACTACAGGTACTTACTTTTAGGATTAATGTAATCTTCACCTGGTTCAGTTTTTTTTATTATTATGCATGAAATGTGTGGCCTGGGACTTGTATACGTGGACCAATTGCTGTATACAGGTAACATGCTTATAACCTAAATTAGACGGATATTTGGGGAAAATCTTCCAGTCTCTGCAAAACGTCTGATGCAGGCTAAAAAGGACCTAATCATTAACCGAATGCAGTATTTAGATTACGACGTGGTGAATTGCGTCGACTCATGTAGTTACCAAGGAAATACAGGGGCAGTCGACGTGACTGCTTCACCAACAGTGCTTCTAACCAAAGTAAGAAGGCTTCGCAGTTCAGATGTGACTTAATAGGCTCCAGTCCCGTCGGAAGCTACCTTATTTTTCTGAGTAGATCGTGCCGATAAGAAGTTGGAGTGATTTTCATTGAAATTGCCCTATCATAGTTGAGATTTCTAGTCTTCCCTGAATATCTATTAGGTATCTTAAGAATAGAAAAATAATCAGATGACGAATTCTTGTGCATATTCCGTCATTGGATCAAGAATCCCATTAACATGACTACTCCAATTTTCATTATAAGAAAAGGTTGTTTGTAGATTTAAGAATACGATTCTTCCTTGTCCCGTTTCCTGTTTCAGAGGGTTGATGGGTGCACTCACAAGGAAGTTAACAGCAGTAACCCTTTCCGTGGGTCCGTATCCAATCCCAACTGTTTCGTGAAGATTCCATCTTAAATCCCAGTCTATTTCTAAGGGTTTCATTAGATAAAGTGTTAAAACATTTCAACTTTTTGTGAATTTTTCTGTAGTGAGCAAGACTTCTGGATTTAATTCGCCTCTGTCGGAAAAGCTGACGGTAACATATACAACAAAAAGGATTGGCAAAGTTGTGACGATCACAATTGTCCCGCATCTACTAGGAATATATATGTCAACCCTACTGTCGAATAGGACTAATGATGTGCTTGGACTCGTCAGACCGGAAACCTGAGCAAAGCACCTGTAGAGAGATCATGTAGTGGTGTAGGCAAGAGATATAAGATTCTAAAGTATGCATGAAGAACTCAGTCTTCCGTCTCTCTCCTTCAGTAGCTATGATACCACATTACGTAGATGCCTTTCCTAAGGTATTGTAAGCTGAGGTCTTCTAAAAGCTAATCCTTTGGCAACAGTTCACACGTTTTTGATCTTACATGCGAAAGCCTATGATGCCAATGCTTCCTTATTTACCAAAATTCTTAAAGCCTCCATGATTGTAATTCATTAGCTATGTAAGTTCTGCATTTCCATCATCTATAGCTCCCAACCTTGCTTTAGCATCTTTCTATATAAATTATGCAAGTCTTCTTCACTTGTGCCATTAATCCTACCAAGAATTGTAAAGGCTGCTTTCCTGAATTAAATTGTGTGGAAACAGAGTGTTTGAATTTATCATCAAGAGCGCTAATACCATGAATATGCCCCCCTCACTCCCGCCCCCCTCCCTTTCCCCACCCAAACATGTGTAAAACGTCTTTATCATAACATTTCCCTACGATACTGTGACATGTTTCCTTTCAGCTCAAGAATGACATTTCGTTACACCTTTGGGAATAACTGCATTGTATATGACAATCATCTTCTCTGGTATGTTCTATGTCCAAGTACCTGCACTTTTAAAAACTAAAATTTGCAGTGCTGTGGCTACTATGCTAAACCGATTATTTTGGTTAGTATGAAATTGAAATACCTTCAATTTTCCTTTCCTTATGATTTGAGCAATATATATTCTTTTCATGCATTCTTTGTTGTGATGTCTTTTAACACCAGAATGCAAATGCTTGTGTTTTTTTTCATGTCCTTCATTATGTCCTTTGGTATTTCTGGTAAGAATTACGTTCATTCTTCTTCCTAACTTCGGCCTTAACTTGTGTGACAAGGCTATTTGCAGCTATCTCTACTCTAATTCCTGATGTTTGATGTTTCCTTCATCATGCAGTTACATTTCTTTTACTTAATATAATTTTAAATCAAACCAAGTTCAAATGCTAAAATTAGTGTACGATTCAAACAAGGTTTGAAGAAATGTCATTATAAAACTCTTAATTGAAACCTACAGTTCTCATTCTGCTAGCTAATTTTTGAGACAAAATTTTTATAATGTGTTGTTCTGCTCTATGAGTTTCATGTCTTTTTAGCTAAAAGTAAAAGCATCCCATTGCAGATATGGCAATCAATTGATTGAAAGTCTCTTATGAAGTGTTTGCATCAGGTACGTGTAAACAATCAAAATGTGATACAATTTAAATTTAAAAATATACAGGCAAGAGCCAAACCTCGCCCAACCACTCCCTTGCTGATTCTATCCCTGTCCTGCATTTGCTTCTTCTCCATTCCTTCTGTGGTTAAAGTGTTTCTCAGCCTGGCAACAATATCTTGATTTGAGTTTCTCAAGGTGCAACTCAATACCATCAAAATCATTGCACATGCCTATGAGATTTGTGTGTGATAGTTGGCATTCCTTTTACTTGATCACAGACTCTAATTATTGTCTCTGATACATATGGCAAATGTGGGTGGGCAAACAGTACGATGAAAAAAAAATCATTACGCAAGAAAGAACCAGAACAAAAGGCACCTGAAGATTATTTTTCATTTATAACTTCATTGTTTTATGTGAAAATTAATTTGCATGAAGACTCATTTCACAATCTTTCCATTGTTTGGTTTCTTTGCTTTTTGGATTTGTTTTCTTGCTACCTTTTTAAACATAAATTCCTATGGAGGTACTGGACAGAAATTTCTCAATGTTGTTTTTTACAGCCATCCATGTCATCTCTAGGTCCTTTAATGACCTAAAATCAATGATAGGAAATTGTCTGCTTGACTCCATTGTCTAGTTTCTCTGCTTTTTGGATTTATTTTCTTGCTACTTTATTAAACACAAAGTCCTATGGGAGTACTGGACAAAAAATTCTCAATGTTGTTTTTAACAGCCATCCATGTCGTCTCTAGGGCCTTTAAGGACCAAAATCAATATTTGGAAAATGTCTGCTTTACTCAAAAAGAATTGTTACTTTCAAATATGTTGCTCTATGTTGTGTTCTGTTTTATATTAGTCTATTGGAGATGATGCATAAGGGCCTATTTTTCAATTATTTCTTTGGCCCAGATCAGTTCTTAAATATAATGTGGTTTTCGATCTTTAAACTGATGTGGATATTCCACTAAACAGTTCTGTTGTGAAAAATAAAATTACCCAGCAACTAACAATCTACCTACAACTGTAATTTATGGGAAAATGCTTGAAAAGATTCAAATTTGATTGGAAGAGAAGCATCAATTGGAGCAAAATATTCAAGGAAAACTGAAACATACCACAGAACAGGCATGGCTAGGACTGTAACACAGAGATTTACCCCTGAGAAACCCTCATATGGGTGGAAGTTCCAGCAAGAGTAGTTGGCAACTCCTTAATCACTAATTCCAGTCAAATACAATTGGACAGATGTCACCACTGACTGCAATTGAGCTCATGGAATACCAATTCCGAGTTCCAACACACTATCAAACTTCCAAGGTGCCCACCCAACAAGGATATGTAATTTATAAAGCATTCATTTTCCTTTATTTTATTTATTACATGCTTCAAATCAACAGATTTTTATCAAACATGTGGACGTGTAAGAGAAAATGTCTGCAGCCACAAGACAAAGTGATGAAATTGCCCCTCACCACAGAGTGATAGTTATGTAATCAGTGGGGCAGTTATGAATCATCTCTTGTGTGAACCGGAAGTCACAAAAACTGTAAGGGTGATTATGTAACTACTTTGCTACAAATGGCAATTTTGTTGCCAATTGTAAAAATACTTATTTCTTCATCTATTCCCCTGTTTTTTGACTTCCCTAAGATGTTCTGGATAACTCTAAGGTCATCTTCATCATTGATGACTGTTGACTTCCAAACCATCATGACAAGGTAATTTGAGTCTTTGACAACTTTTAACTGAAATATGACTTCCCTAAGATGTTCTGAATAGTCCTATGATCATTTTCATCATTGACACCTGTTTATTGACTTCCAAACCATCATGTCAAGGAAATTTAAGTCTTCGACAACTTTTAACTAAAATAGACAGATTATAAAATGGATGTCATTATATTTAGGTAACTGAATTGATATTATCAAATCTGGTTTTCAGTAACTTGCTAATTGTTCTGTAAGATATTGGATGCAAAATGTGTCCTAACTCCTATCTCATTGGTTAGGGGCACTTTTTAATACAAGTCCCATTTTATCTTTGTAAAAATAAACAAACGAGGTATGGACATTTGGCACATTAGATGGGAAAGAAACTAAAGCTTTCTAAATCTTGTTTCTTCACCTTTCCAATGCCTCAAGTAGTAATACTCCTGATATGGGGTTACAGGGCATAAAAATGTTTATATAAGATTTTTGTAATTTTTTATGCTAACAAATTGTTGAACATAAAGGAAGTCCCTAGCGTTATGGATGTGATTGTGAAATCAGAAGTTTCAATGTGACTTACAGTCTTCCCTCACTTTTCCAGTATTGAAATTATTGGAAATTTTCTGTTCCTTGAGTACTTGTTTTGGATTTATGATTGCCATTAACTTGTGGATTTTTTTTTATATGAATAGGTAATAGTTTGAGGTGACACAACTTGAATTTTCCAGATTTCAGAATACGCATGAACATGGAGCAGTTCACATTTGGCACTTCAGCAGAAGCAGCTTCCCCTGAAAATCTGCCACGATTATTGCAGGATATATCAACTGAAAAAAGTCTGTCATTTGATAAATATGATGGTGATATTGAAAACCCTTGTCAAGCCACCCCCAAGGCAACTTTAGGATCTCCACTGGAACAAAGTCCTATGGTAAAGAAATCTTGTAAATACATTTGTTATGCTTAAAATGTCTAGCAACTTATTTACATACTGTTGTGTATTAATATATTGCCTTGATATCCAGAGAACTTTCAATGCCGCAGCAGCTATCCCAACCAAGAATAAACCTGATCGTCCTCCTCATCAACCAAGGTCTTCTGTTGGATCAGGGAGTCCTCTTCCATCTCATGTAATTTCCATTAGCATGCCCTCTTCACCTGCCAAATTTCAGATGGAGCAAGCTAAGAAGGTCTCTTTTCGAACTCAGAAAGCTGAAGAGGATGCAGAGATGTCGAAATTGCGGAACCATTCAAATGTATCCTTAAACTTTGCTAAAATAAAACCCCGGAAACAAGTAAAGGCATACTCACAACCCATACCAACAGGAAATGCATATGCTGAAGCAGTGGCAAAGGGAGCCATTCCTAACTTTTCAGTTGACAGACGTAACTTCGATAACAGAACAAAAGACAACAGCTATGCCTATTTTAAGACAAGATCTGGAAAGATTGAACATCAGCTCTCTCGTCTTCGTGGCAAGCCAGTAGAAGGAGATGGTGGTGTTCGCCCAGGAGATTGTGAGATAGAATCTTTGCCTGCGGGTCGCTACTTTGATGCTCTGCAAGGACCTGAGCTGGAGATACTCAGGGTAAGAAAAACTTTTGTGTACACTTGAGTTTTCTTGTTAGGTTCTTTCTGTACTTCTAATATAGTAGAACTGATTTTATCTGCTATGACATATTGCTGGAAGGCTTTGCTTGGGCTAAGACATGGTTTCTTAAGATCAATTGGCAAAGCTCATAATATGCAATTCTAAAATGCGTAGATTGATAATGGCTTGAAAAATTCAAACATTTATATCATCACTTGGTCTGGTGAGAGAAAGGTAGTAACACATTTTCTTGCTTCTTGAAAAATACAATTGCAATTCTGGCTCCATTCAGCTATTATTGATTTTTCCTATTGTTCCTCTAGTTAACTGAACTCTATGATAATGCATACCATGTTACAAGGTCACCTTTTGTTGCAGCTACGAAAAGCTGCCTTAAAGAAATGTCAGCAGTTGGTGTTTTGAAGATGGTTATTTATATGTGAACAGAAAAATTTGTGTTATCCAATTTTTGACATCTTAATATTTTTTCCTGTCATATAAATTTATTTTGTTTTATTTCTCAACTCTTTTCTAATTTTTATGAATACTTTATTTCACTTCAGGCAATTATATTCTGTGTCTTTGTTTTTCTGCTTCATTTCGGAGATTCTTGTTTTTGTTTTCCTGGCCTTAAGTATATTTGAATTCATGGTACCTTTATCATACGAGAATGGATTCCCTTTTGACTAACTCTATTCTTACTAAAAATAATTTTCCAAATAAGATGCAAAAGCACGAAGAGTTGTAAATAAATACTAAATTGTATGAAATGTGAAGATTTTAATTGAGTTTATAGTTTTGAACAGGACAAACCTTAATATCAGAAATTTTGGATAGGATCAGATTTTCTGAGAAAGGACGACAACTTTTACAAGGTGTAAATATGTTGAGCATTCAGTTCTAGGCTTATGAATCAGTGGTTCAAATTTTTATGAGCGAACTGACATTATTTCTGTAACTAAGTGGATTATATGCATATCTCTTGTAATCAGTTCATGGGGGTATCTCTTGATTTGTTTTTAATTATTTAATTTTAATGCAAACAATTGATTGACATAATAGACCGACATCTAATCATATCAATGCAAGTTTATTTTCTATGTTTTAAAGGTAAAGGCAAAGGTTTTTTTTTAGATCCTGGCCAAGCCATATCCAAATTTGGCATGCGAGGCACATTTGTTTCCATTTACCTTCTACATTGTTGAATTTTCAAACTCCCAAGGTTTCATCTTGCACCCGTTGTGAAATCCATAAGGGCATTTCTTTCCATCAACCCTCTATTGTGAAATTTTCACATTCCATGGTTTTGCCCTCATGACTAGGCTAAAGAGTAAACTGATTCTAGGAACTGGAAACGTCACTGATCTAGATGACATTTTCTAAGAGGTGGAGATGGACATTTTTAGGCTTATTAAAGGTTCAAGCATAAAGAACGGCTCGGGAATTTCCTCTGGCAATTTATGGTGTTTCAAGCAACATTTTCACCAGTATCAAACCCTAAAGGTCATCTAAAAAGTGCAGTCTTCTCTGATCAGTATCTGATTTTCCATTAACTTAGTATTGCTGTAACCTAAGAAATAAATTAATAATAATAAATGGAATGAAACATTTGTAGTCATGGAAGTGACAGCAGTCTATTTAAGACTTTTGGGGCCTACGTCTTAGGTCAAAGTTGGAACATGAGCTCTTTTGCTGGCCACATAAGCCACATAAGCAACTTACCATGAGGTTAAAGGGATTCTATTATCATAGTTTTCCCAGCTTGGCTCAAATAATTCTTTGGAGTTGCAAAATATGCTAGCTATTAATTTTATAAATTTATTTACTATAAAAGCTTTAGTTTTCTTGGCACATGACACATTGAAACACTAAAGATCAACAATAACATATCAAACATTACATATGCAAAAGTGTACTGGTTGTGATCATATCAAAACGTTAAACTATGTTAGGCACACTGATAAAAGAATAATTATTCCACAAGCTCAAATGAATCCTGTGCTTTTCCTTATCTGGACTTTATGCAAGTTAAAGAAGTGATTTTGCTTCTAATGATAGTACCATTTCTGTATGAATTGTTACAAACAATTGCCATTACTACTATGAACTTTAGGATATATGTTAACATATAACTTCCAACTGCTATTCAGTTTCTATGCGTTTCTGAATATTTATTTGCTATTATTTTTGTCCATGATCAGGAGTCAGAGGAGTTGGTTGTCCCAAGTAATAACAAATGGCCATTTCTTCTACGATTTCCAGTATCGTTCTTTGGTGTCTCTCTTGGAGTGGGAAGTCAAGCCATTCTATGGAAAACGCTTGCTGCAACACCATCCATGGAATTTTTGCATGTTCCTGAAATTATTAATTTGGTATTGTGGTGTGTGGCACTTTTGGCATTTATTATAATTTTGGCAGTATATATATCCAAGTGCATTTATTACTTTGAAGCTGTTCGACGTGAATATTATCATCCAGTTCGAGTGAACTTCTTCTTTGCACCATGGATAGCTTGTATGTTCTTGGCGATTGGGGTGCCACCATACATAGCAAGATCAGTACATCCTGTTGTTTGGTGTGTTTTTATGACTCCTCTTCTTTGTTTGGAACTAAAGATATATGGGCAGTGGATGTCAGGAGGTGATAGGAGGTTATCCAAAGTAGCTAATCCTTCAAATCATTTGTCAATTGTGGGAAATTTTGTGGGGGCACTACTTGGAGCAATAACTGGATGGAAAGAGGGAGCTTTATTTTTCTTTGCTGTGGGCTTGGCTCATTACATTGTTCTCTTTGTGACACTTTATCAAAGACTACCCACAAATGAGACTCTCCCACAGGATCTTCATCCTGTTTTCTTCTTGTTTGTCGCTGCTCCTAGTGTGGCATCTGTGGCATGGGAAAGAATTCAAGGAGATTTCGACAGTGTTTCAAAGATTGCCTATTTTATTGCACTCTTTCTGTATGCATCTCTTGTATGTATGACTGCTTTTCTCTCTAAAAAATTGCCCTCTTTTATTGTTTCTTTAAGAAAATTTATTTCTGTAAACTAAAATTCATCTGTGATGATATACAGGCAGTGAGGCTCAATTTCTTTCGTGGATTCAGGTATTGCAATTTGCTCTGTTGGAAAATGTTGACATGTAATTTGAATTGTAGAAAATTGCTTTGTTTCACAGTTTCTTTTCTAACAGAGTGTTATGCTGCCAAGTGGCTAACATGGGCCTTTTGCTATTTCATACAGATTTTCTATTGCTTGGTGGGCCTATACATTTCCAACAACTGGAGCTGCTATTGCAACAATTAAATATTCAAACAAGATCAGACACCCATTTACGCAATCCTTAGCCGTGATACTGGCTTCTATTTCATCTCTAACCGTGTTTAGCTTGCTGGTGTCTACCTTGTTACATGCCTTTGTATGGGGCTCACTTTTTCCTAATGACATCGCCATTGCAATTACAGACAGGAAGGAGAGGGCAAGGAAGAAGAACAAGAAATCTTTATTACAGCAGAAGGAAACCATCATCAGTAAATAAGTATACAGGTGAAATTATTAAAGATGGAGATCACAAGAGAGTTTTCTTCTCCAAGCTCAAGGATCTTAACCGGATTATAAATTCCTAACCCTGTTAGGCTGTTCTCATTGCAGGGGTATGTAATGTCAGGTTAAAGCTTGTGCTCAAAAGTATTGCCTATTCTCTGTTACATGAGCTAGTTTAGTCTGAACTTAAGCTTCAACAACCAAACGACATTATTTAGTTTTCTTTGAAACTAGAGTGCATCAGTCAACAGCAGACACTATCTATGGTATTTTTCATGATACCAATTTTGATATAAGTATAGAATATGATTGTGAATGAATAAATTCCGTTATACATAAGCTAAATAAATGCAATCAACAAGCATTAATCTAATCTTAGATTAGATCAAAGTTGGGACACTTAATTATAATAAATAAATAAATAAAAATTAAATATAATGCATGGAAGAATCATTTTTTAATTTGTTGGATGAAGAATAATGTTTAAGTTGTTTAGAAAGAATTCTCAGACACCATTCTTATCCATCCAATACGGTTCTCCTCTTCTTTGAATTCTGGAGAAAGCAAAGACTCAATTAGAAGTTGATTATTTTTTTGAACCATAGAATGAAGTCGATTAATTTGATTTTGAAGTGATCCTCCCAAGCCCCATTTTTTTCATATAGACCAAATTACTTCTCACTCACTTTGAACGAGGAATAGAAATGTGAGCTTCAAAAGCTTTGGATAAATCTCTGTGTATTACATAACCACATATTCACCAATGGTTTTTTAACAGAAGGCCGAGTTTATTAGAATAGGGGATTCAGTTTTGATATTATCATCCAACTCAAGAATCGCGCCTAGGTTGCAACCAACTATGTGTATCAATCCCAGCTATAGCCTCTTTTGAAAAAAATGCATCAATAGCTGTCACCCCAGAAAGAGATTCAACAATATGAGGAGATTTCGCTAAGTTCTTCTCCACCTGGTTTTGAACAATGGAGAGATGATTTATAAAGAGGATTTCAGTGAGCAGCTTTCACAAGAAGAAACTTGTGCAAACTAAAGTGATAAATGTTAACGCATGTTCCTTTTCCATCGAGTCGAATTCTTAGGGAGTAATTTCATTAGTATTATAAACCGTTACTATACGACCTACCGGAAAACAGTTACTTCAATAATATATAATATCTTCCAAATGCTATCGTTTACTTGAAACTTAACCTTATTTGGTAGTAATTTTGTAGTTGGGTTAAAATCAGGATACCAAGGCCCTTTAATTTGGACATTCCTATGCCAAAACCATATACCTTTACCTAATAATACGAAAACCCAATCTTCCACACATTCGTATAATAAAACAAGAAATCCATGGGTGCCACGATAAATTTTAGTTACACCTTGATATACAATTTCCATTTAAAGTTCCTGCATGCAGGTTAATTAAACTCGAACAAAAAGAGTTAAATTTTACAAATCAGACCATATTTGGAATGCCTTTCTTCTCCAGATAACAAATCCTGCCCTAAAGAGATAACCGTATGCTGCATAGAACAAAAAATATATCTTCCTATGCCCTGCAACTAGTAACATTCACTCAAAATTGAATATTGTCATTTGAAATTCTTTAGCCAAATCCAACACATTTCTTCAAGACCAGCAGGCAGGAGCTATTGTAGGAAATGAGATATTCAATATAACAGAATCAAACATTTAGGGCAAGGTTTCATGTGGGTGTTTTATTGATCTTTTGTTCACACCGATTGTTCAATTGAGGAAGGGAAGATTGGAGCCAAATGTTAAAAAGGAGGGAAATAAAATTGTGCTTGTTCGTGACATTTTTAATTTATATGTATTTATAGCTTATTTTTAATTTCTAAATGTAGTTTTTCATATTAATCAACAATAAAATAAGAGTGTTGTCACTTACAAAATTATAGTTCAAAGGCATCATTAACAGCTTTTATATACAACACACCAATAGCAAATCAACATAATAAATTATTACTAGAGAAAAATAACAGATTGTAAGTTATAATTGACAACTTATTCACAACAAGAACTAACAATGAACTATAAGTAAATAAAATGTTCACCTAAGAACCAAAGTTCAATAAGCCAGTATCAATGCCTAAAAACATATAAAGTAATAAGATTTTTGTTAATTTGTTGCGCCAGAGGTATTCCTGCGGCCCAACTCAATGCCCATCCCACCTTACCTTGGTCTTACTTGTTGCCAAGTTAGGGTCAGGAAGGGGCAAGTTGGGGTGAGTAAGTAATAATATGTTCATGTTGGAATCAAAATTCAATTTACTAGCAAACACAAAAATAAAAGTTTTGACTAAAAGCCCCTACAAGCAAAGAATAACATTAACAACAAAACATATCCAAAAAGAGCTATGCACGACCAATAGATTTGATGTCGCATTTGATTGATGGAGCACATGGCTCGAGTCATTCATAAGGAACTTGAATATAGTTTCCTTCACTCTCAGTGTCCTTTCCCAACACCTTTTGTTGTATGAGATAGGGAAGTTGTTGAACTATGCATCACACAGAAGTTGAATCTCAAGATGCTCCCCATCTTCCTTTCCAAGTTGAAAGTCTTGGTCTACAACCCTCCTAACTCAATCCCATGTGTGATAAATTCAGTGGCTATAGTTTGGCAGCCAATACAAGTGCCATTGGTAGCAGTCGTGTTAATATTTCCCTCCTCCAACATTATGTCCCCAGTTAAGTCTACAAGCTTCACTTTCATACTATTAGAAATGTGGGTGGAACTATTGGTTGTAAATTTCTCTAAACTGTTAGTGGTTTTTTTTTCACCTCCTTCGCTGTTAGCACTCTCCTCCTCACTCTTCCCCCAAAGTTTCCCACTCTCTTGATCATCTCCCTCCTCTAAAATATAGTTCACCAATTGTGCTTTTTTACCCTTGTCCAAAGAGTTGGTCGCCAACCTATGAGATCTTCGTGGATTGCTTTCATTTTATTTGTCTTACCTAGGCTCATTTTCCTCCTCACTTAACACCTCTTGAATGGAGAATTTAGGCTTTTTAGTTGGGGGGAGGGTTTTTTTCCTTTCCTCTTACTAGCATTTGAAGGTTTAGAAGCTCTACTTTTCAAACCATAGAGTTTCATAGCAATCACAAATGGTGTGGGGGTTTTAAGAGTCCCCGACCTAGAGGCTAATTTTGAGGCACCAAGATGGCATATGCACTTCTTTTTAATCAAGCCAGGAGCATCAATGATGTTGGTAGGTGGGGGTAACTTGAGTTGGGGGATTCTTGGACAAAAAATAGATTTCGGTGGACAAAGAGCCAAGTGAAAAGTAGGCAACCAATAAATCAAACCTTAGTGTAGAGGAATGGGCTTTTTGACCAAATTTTTAGTAGCTTCCATCGCTTCCTTAATAGATCTCTTAAGAGAGTGTAACAAGAAAAATGAGAATGAAATGAGGTCATGGTTCCTAAAGTGCTTTAGAGGTGGCATATGATTAAAATAATACACTTTAAATAGACCTTCTAAGGTAAAGTATTTCATGATCATGAGACAAACTTGGCTCTACGGCAACGACAATTGCTCCCTTTCATAACAACCATGCATCTTGACCAGAGATTCATTCCATTTGAATAATCTTTGCCACCCGATGAGTTTTCTTCAATTTTATGCCCTCTGTGGATAACCTAGTAGCTTGCACACTATCACTTCTTTGCTGATTTCAAAAGAAATTCCTCCAACTGTGACTTGCATATCCTCCGTAGAGGTAGCAAACATTGGCAAACCCTCATGGTAGACATTAATGGACTCAATAAACTAAAAAACCTATCCCTCTTTATAGATATGCCACATAGTGACATCATTTTCAAATTTGTCATGCTTACTAGGTTTAATGTGAACATGGCCCCCACCATCCTAAGAAAAGTAGAGAAAAGATTTACAGAGAGGCCCACCTAGGTTTCAAAATCACAAACTTGAACACAATTAGGGAAACTTGTCATAAAGAACCAATGGTTGAAAGAGAAGTTTAAGCCTTGCGTGCCAACTTGGGTGTAATAATTTCTCTACCCCCTCAAAATGATCTGCACATGCACACAAAATTTTACAATACACGAAGGCCCTTTTCTCACAAAATATGATATCCACTCCCTTTTAAGAAATAAAAGGTATTCATTAATTGAGAAACTACACATCACCATGAAATGATGCCATTGCATCATTACAAGTCCCTCCTTAAGGTTCACATGTATCTTAGAACATAGCCCTTGCCACATACACAACTTAATATTGCTAAATATGAATTGGACACTACTCCACTGAAAGGGAGAAATATTACAAATTATTATTTTCTCATATTCTAAATTTGCATGAACCCTTCAAGCCTTGTTGGAGATGTGTGAACACTCTCAAATAATATCAAACAAGCTATCACTTTGATGAGAAATGATTTGCATAGGGTTCATGAAACAATGTGGATCCTCCCCATGTACTAGATTCATGTAGGCCATTATAGACAATGGGGATGTTGTATTTGGAGTTGGGTCCATTTATGCCCCCAATGACCATTGGGATAAATACAAGTTATGGCAGTGGCCATGTGTTGGAAAAAATATGTTTATCAACTTATTGTTGTTATTGATGTCAAACATTGTGGTCCAATGGTACACTGTTGCAGATAATTAATTTACTGTTGCTGATGACAATGCTTCATTTATGCTCTCCAAAGGAATTCCACTCCAAAAATAATGGTTGGAAATATGTATATATATATATATATATTTTGTATTGTATTTTGGTCTTGGTCTTGGTTGTTATTTTTCTTGGTGATCCAAAAATTGCTTTTGGTGATTTGGAAACTATTTTACCAAGTGTTGCTTTTTTGTTCAGTTGTTGTGCTGGTTTGGAAATGTTTTGTGATAACTTATGATGTGGAAAATTGGCATGTGACATGGCTTCTGACATGGCATGTGGATCTATCCATAGTGTGTGGGGCTTTGGACTCAGTTGGCTTGTTAAGTGGTTCTTTGGGTAGTGTGGCTACACGTTTGAGAAGTTGTTCTGATAATCACAGATCTGACATCAATCTATATGTAGCATGTTCATGGTCCCCCCCTCTCTCTCTTGGAGTGGATCATGCTTCTTGATTTAGCTCCAAGTTATACATTTAATGTTTATCTCTTATCTAGATGGGTTTGTGCTATATGTGACCTATGCACTTAATAATTATCCCTTATCCGATTTGGCCCATTCAATGTTTTGGTCCCAATGCATTTGGCATGGGACCCTATTACATTTCTCTATTATCTTGGCTAGCTTGTATCTTAAATTGTAATATCGCTTTGGCTTGGCTGATATTGTTGTAATATTCAATTATCTATATTGTATATAAGAACAACTTATGCTTTGAAAAAATAGGAAGTATACATGGTAATTAAAAAGGATGATCTACAAGAGTGATTTTGGAAAGTTAGAAATCAGAGAAGCGAAGACATAAATAGTGTGATAGAATTGTGCAGATCATTTGTACCATAAAGGGACCTTCTCTTTATCTACAGTAAATATTTCTTTGTACCTTGACAGTGTGTCTTGGATACAAAAGTTCTTTTTGTATCTTGCTACTTTGACAGTGAGGCACAATATGAAAATATAGATCAGTGAGATCCTATCTATCTTGATGGAAATACAATGAGCCTTTCCAAAGTAGTGAACTCCTACTATCATTGTAATCAAAATATCTATATCAGGGATCTATCTTCATGGGCAAGTGCTCATCGTAGTTTTTTCCCAATTTGGGTTTTCCATGTATAATTATGGTGTTCATGTGTTGCTAGTTTTGTTCATTACCTTATTAATGTTTCATGTGGTGACTATACAAGTTAGTTAGTTTTGTTTTTGTTTATGATAATTCACCACCCCCGCTCAACATCTAGAGTGTGTTCAACACTATGCACCCTACCTAATATCCCTTGGCTTCTTGGAGGAAATTTTAATATGGTAGAAACAAGGAAGATAAATTAGGTCTTGCTATGAAATGGAAAAGGAAATGAACATAATTTTTGGCATAGAATGAAAGAAAAATTGAACCTCTTTTATCTTATTGAAGGAAAGAAAAATCATAATTCAAATGCATGGATCACTTGGTGCAATACACAAAGAGGTTGCAATCGGATCTAGTGTAGATTGGAAAAATGGTTCTATGCAAACAAAGACATCTTTAGCTTTGAACCTACTTAGAACGATGATGTTGTGAGAGTTCATCCATCTACCCTCTCAAATCATCACCATGTGCTAGTCAAAGCCAATATTAAGACAAAAAAGAATAGTGTCAAAAATAAAAATGAATTATTCATGCTAAATACCCCCCTACTTAAAGATGACGACTGCAAAGATTCTATATTCACCCTCAGATAGATTAATAAATGGATATTGAAGGATCTTAGTGAGATAAAAAATGGGAGAAGAATGTTAATGGATGGAACACTATTCTAGAACATCAAAAAAATATGCCATTGACAAAAGGAGAAGGGAAAACCAAATTCATGATAATCTCTTCAAGGCTGAGATTGAATTGCAAGATAAAACTAATGACACTCAACTCAATAAATAGCTTATTGTTGACAAGGAATCTCTAAGGAAGCTTCAACAATACAAGATCCAAGGGATGAAAATTAGATCTAGAATCAATTGGTTGAATAATGGTGATAAAGGAACAAAATTCTTTTTTAGATATCTTAAGAGTAAAGAAATTAGTGAGAGTATTGATAAGGTTTGTAATGATGGTGTGACTTACACCAATCAAAGTGATATCAAAAAATAATTTTATGAATACTATAAAATGTATTCACATTAGAAGCATGTTTGGGCTGTAATATTAAAGCTAGGGAAGATACCAAGAAGATAATACCTAAGAAGATAGTGAAAGAGAATAGTAATATATTGAGGAAATGAATAACCATTGAAGAAGTCAAAATATCCATCCCCATCTCTCAATAATGATAAGGCCCCCGGAGAGGATGGATTACCTATGGAATTTTATAAAACAAATATTGACTAGATAAGCTTGGATTTTCTAATGGTGTATAAAGAATCTTTGAGGTAGGGTACCTTGGGTAAAGATAGTAACAAAGTCATTATGAAGTTATTTCCTAAAGAAGGTGGCAAATCACTGATTAAGAATCGAAGACCTATAACACTTCTCAATGGAATAGATTATATCTTCTAAGAAAAATGCTACCACACTTCTCTTAAATTTTGAGAAGGCATATGACAGGGTGGAGTGCTCATTCCTACACACAACATTAGAGGCCTTTGGGTTTCCACATGAGTTTTGTTCTATGGTCAATACTTTTTTAAGAGATGCAACTATACAAATTGATATTAATGATTCTCTTACTAATCCTTTCCCCTTGGAAATATCCATAAGACAGGGGTTCCCTTTGACACCTACCTTGGTTGTAATAGCATTTGATGCCCTTCACTACTTTTTAAGAGATAACAACAACCTCCCTAGGATTAAAGGAATCTAGTTACCTAATGAGAGAGATATCTTGAACATTTAGTTTTTTGAAGATGCAAATATCTTTGGGGAATAAGAAGAAGATAATATGGATGATTTAATGAAAAATCTATATTATTTTTGTCTTGCCTCAGGAGCCAAGCTTTCCAATGTTAATTCTACCTTACTAGGATGGTATGACAGTCCTCCTAGTTGGGTGTTGAAACACAATCTTCAATGGGAGGGGGAGCGGGAATAAGATTGTAATATAATTGGGCAGCCTTTTTGTTGTTATTCATAACCTAAAAGGGATGTGGCAATGGATACAAAATAAGATTGAGAAAAAATATAGATATTAGGAAAAAGAAAACTCTTACCATGGGAGGTAGATTTCAAGTGTTCCAAAAGATTTTATCTTATGGAATATACTATTCTTTAGTTTTTCTATTTTGCAGTTATCAAGTTAATGATATACATAAAGAAATAGGAACTTCTTGTGGTCCAATGATAAAGGAAAAATAAAGAGGTACTCTATAAAATAGGCAGAGGATATGAAGGGTTGGGACTCAGAGATATGCTAATACAAGGAATAACACTTGCAACTAAATGGATCATCAAATAATTTGAGGTTAATGAACCCTAGAGAATTCTTATTAGAACAAATATTTCCTTTATTGTTCCTAAAGAGGCTAAAATGTGAAAGGGGCTTACACTCTCTAACCTCCTCACTTGTAGACACTCTATCCAACCTATGGGTTCCAAAGTCTTCTTAGGTTTGTGAAAAGATTGAGAATTTATTAAAGGTAAAATTTCTAATGGTAACTTTTGTAGCAACAATAAAAACATATATGGTGACATATCTATATGATAGGAACTTGCCACATAATGGTACATCTCTTGCTCTCCTCCAAGAGTTCTCTATTGAGAAATATAATCAATTGGCAATAAATGCTTCAATGATATCATTAATAATGGTATACCTATTGATTGGCCTACTCACACTAACAGATACAATATCCTGACTTCTAATTGGAGAACATATTCTATCCTTAGAGAAGTTTGCAAGATGTGCAACTCTCCTATTTGCTATTTAATTGATAAAGAACAATATAAGAATTTTAAATGGATAGATGGATCTTGTTTATATAAAATCAAATAAAAATATATTTATAATAATTTAGCTAATAAATTTCACATTGTTGATCATGTTAATAGATGATGGAATGTGCAAATGGATAGTAAGAGGTGGCAGAAACACTTCTATGCAATCTAGTCTTACTATCTAGAGCCTAAAAATGTCTATTTTAGATGGTTGCTATTAATGAATAGGCTATCTTACAAAAGACAACATTATGTAGATCAAATCTGCACTATTTGCAAAAAATTAAAATCTATCAAATATACATAGATATTTTTAATTTTTTTGTGAGGAAAATCTAGAATATCTTTTGTAATGGTTTAAAAAATAGAATATTGATAATATTAAATGCTAGTTAGAGATTCTCATTGGACATGTAGACTATATAAAAAATATTCATAATTATTTTTGGTTAGCTCTCGCTATTGAAATCTCATGGATTATTTGGAAGGCAAGATATGATGGAGTTTTTAATAAAAACAAGAGGATGTTTATTGAGGATTTTAAAAGACTCACTTTTCATAATGTTTCCATGTAGGTCACAATAACTATATAAATATCTAACACAAAATTACTCAAACTACTAGGAGATGGAATTGTAGTGGCAAATAGATAAGAAGTGCACTATGGATACACTTGGGCACACAACAACATCACCTATCTAACAATCCACAAAGAGTTAATGAAATACTAGAATAGATCTAATAAAGAGGTTGAAGAAAATAAAGTGAAGAAGAAAAAGGAACATCTAAGATGTGGAATATTGTTCAATTCTAATAGAAATTTGGACATTGAGGAAGTTAGATCCAATGAGGAGGTCTCAATTGTTTTCCCTTTGTTGGGAAACTAGGAATGGGAAAAATATAGAGAAAGTAGAGTAGGGAACTTGATATCTCCCTTGTTTCTTTGGTTAATTTCTTTAAGTTTGTTACAATTTATTTGTGGGATGTATATACTCTTTTTCCCCACTTGTTTGAGCTTTTGGGATGCATGTTTGAGCTTTTATATGTTTGGTAATTTGGAGTTGAAATTTTACGTTGTTAGGCTATCCATTTTGTTGCATGACATCAGATTGTGATTTTTATTGCATTTTTGGGTTAGTGGACTCTACGAATCAATGCATTTTAATTCCATTGCAAGATTTTGAGTTTTATTTTTGGGTGTTTTTGTGTGTGCCTCATTTTGTGCAATCTCCTATTTGGAATTGTCTCCCTATTGGAATGTTTTGTGAATGAGCCTTGGTTGTATCCTATGATTGTAGTTGGATTATGTGGTCAAAATAAATAAAGAACATTCTCATTACTTATCACCGTGATCCAAACTTTAGGTTTTAAACTATTTTTATGGCTTGTGCACCTAATTGATTATTGTCAGAAATCATGGTCCTTTGTTGATATTATGCATTTTTGAGCTTTATGCCTATGTGTGGATTATGTAGCACATCTCAGATCTAGGGGTTCTTACTCTTGTTCATGGTGCCAATTAAGTGTGCGTGTCACATATTACTTTTTTTTTTTCTTTTGAGCTAAGTTTTGGTAATCTTGATCTCCCTTTTGTGGATTTTTTCTTGGAAGATTTATGGTATGGATTTGATTGTGAGATACATTCTTGGATTGTTTAGGGATGTTGGTATCTTGTGTGTATTGCATATTGAATCACTTTGGGATTCATGCTCTTGGCGATGGGGCCAATAAAGCATTCTTGTGCACTATGTTATTGCCTTGGTTTATGGGCTTATGTTCGATTCTTGATTTGAGATCACATATTGATTTATCAGTGTTGGAGTTGAGATTTGAACATGCACATAATTAAGTTGTGCATATTCGGGATCTTTGAGAGATGAATCAAGCTTACCATGCTTCATTATGGATTTATGACTTTTGAGTCTTTTATAACTTCAAAATTTGTTGTATTATCTCTTAGTGCCTCATTGCTGTAAAAATATAAGCTTGTTTGGTCTTTGGGTAGTGGAGTGGAGTGGCTCTCCATGGAAGGATGGGACATAAAGGGGTTTCTAGGGTAACATGTGATAAGTTCTTAATAAAGTGATAACTAAATAAATAAATCAGGTAAACCAAATTAATAATAATTAATATGTCTACTTAGCCATCTAAGGAAATTAATCAAAGATAAGTTAGTGTTTGGTCATCTGAGGACATTGATTGAAGATACAAAGTTTGGCTGTTTGAGGATATTGATTGAAGGCACAATATCTAGTCATCTTCAGATGTTGATCGAAGATGCATACTGAGTCTAACTATCTCTGGATGTTGATCAAAGGCTCAATGCTACATGGGCCACCATGTTCCATGTAATGACACTCCATTCCTGAGTCCTTGCACTAAACCATTTTCGGTATTGAGTAGCAACCTTGAGTAACTTGTATTCTTTGTATCTTCATGTTGAGTTCTCTCCATGCTGTACATTTTTATCTGCATTTGAGTGAATGTATTGGGATTACTATACCATACCTTGATTCTTGCACTTGTATGACATGAGTGATATCATTACTCTTATAAGTACATTATGTGTGATTGGGCCATGTGACTATCTTCTTGAGCATGGTGGGGTGGGCCTAAGGGTACCATATGGTTGGGTGTCATTTCTCGTCATTGTTGGGGATTTACATATAAGTGACAGACTATTTCTTGGGGCAGAGTGTGGATCATGATGTACTCTTTTCTATCCCTTTGTACTTACTTTCACTTATTTTGATTTATGATTCTATTCTTAGTAGATTATTTTCATTTACATGTTTATGATGATTATATCCTTGGTCATGTGTACTTGGTACTCCCTGGTGTAAAGCTAGTTGTCTTTCAACCACGTTGGAGTTAACATAGGAGTTTGTCTTTTCTTTTCTAATTTTTAGGAGAAGTTTATGGATTGACATCTTCACCTACCTCTATATTTTTCACTAATCAATGCCTTCACTTGTAGAGTGGCCCCTTTGCTTCTTTTGTATGATACTTTTTAAGTCTCAAAAAATTATTATCTTTGGATCAACATCTGCATTTAGTGAACCAACACATTTTCTTTTCGGTGTCTCCAACATGTAGATTAGCATCCCCACCTCTCAAGTTTGAGACACTGCTGTTAGAGGTGTTTGTATGGTTTGAAAGTTTTGTACCTCTCAGTTCCTACACTCTTTAGCATCTCTACCTTGTTTGGTGTTTGTGCCTCTTTTTTTCTTCTTCTTGGGCTCAAAGGCCAAGTAGCTTGTGTATGCTTCTTAGATGGTTTTATAATCTGGTAAATGAACTTGTATGATTAATCATCATAGGAATAGTTTCCTTTGGTATTAACATGAATCTCTATTTAGATGGATTCAGAGGATTGATCTAGTCTCCTCTATTTATATGTTATGAGTCATTATTGGCTTAACCTCTTGTAGCTCATTGGATATTTTCTAAGCTCATGTTAGGTTGTCTTAGGAATGTGCGTACTCTATTCTAAGTGTGTATTCAATTTGTAATGAAACCCTTTGGAGTGCTAGTAAGACTTCCACTTGTGCACGATCATGTGATGATTGTTGTCATGTTTTCTTATTGCTTATGCAATGTATGTTTTGGTATGCACTTTTTTAGTTAATGATTATGTAATTGAAATAAAAAATTTATTAGTACATACTTTATCCTATTGTTTAAAGGGTTCCTTGATAGGTCATTACTCTCTGTCTTTGTCTCTCTCTCTGTCTCTGTCTCTCCAAGTGAAAACTATATGCACAAGCTTCAAGTAGGAGAGGGTGTAATTAATATAAACCAACCAATATTATTACACAATGTACTAGGTGAAAAGATAAGCAATAAAAATAGGTAGATCAATCCTCCTTTTCATGATTGCACATTTAAAAGGAAGATGAGCCACCAGGCTCAAGAGAAGACTCAAGCACTAGGTGGGCTAGTCATCCTTTGCTAAATATGAAATGATGAAAATAGAAATGATAGGTACATGTAATGTAAATGATAAACTAGACAAGTTTCTAAAAAAGTGGAAATAATAGAATGATATAAACTGAAAGAGGGCTAAAATGTACATAAACATAAACTAGAAAGAAGATCTAACCTATGACTGAAATCTGGCAAAAAAACGTAGGATACAAAATGAAAATGGAAATCTCTACCTAGGTACAAAATGGAAATGGTGATCTATACTTGGTGTTTATGATTGAATTTTCTAGAGATCTTTTGATAGTTTCCAATCTTTCCAAATCCCGTCTGACAACTGTGTAACCTATCCTTGCACACATAAAATGGGGAAAAGGTTTTCTAAAGGGGTTTACCTCAAGGTCATCCTATTTAGGAATCAACCTTGAAAATGAAATTAAATTGCATAAAGGAAAGTATGTAAAAAGGTAAATGTTTGATTCACCTTACTTAAACCCTCATGGACGGATGTAGAAATCACTCATACCAATGAAGATTCTTGAATGTACCTAAAATCAAGGATTTAAATATGGAATATGAATTGAGAATCAAGGATTCCCTCACAAATGTATGGATCTATGAATTTTACTATTAGATCTTGAATGCAGATATACTTGATAATAGCTTGCAATTAAGGAGAGAGAAAGTAAATGGAAGGAATGATCTTCTTTCTTGATTGAGAATTCCTCTATTTGAACATCATGAGATAGAAACTTGCTTCAATTTAAGAATATTTCCTTTGACTTGAATGATCTTGAAGAAATAGAGACTTGGAGAAACTTGATCTTGGATGATTTCCTTCAAATATTTAATCTAATTGCTCAATTTATCTTAATTGCTCAAAAATTTGATTGTGAATGCTTGAGTATGGTTATGATATTAAAAATAAGGAAGGATAGGGTTTTTTTATACTCAATCTATCATTTCAGGATTGAAAAAAAAAAATCCAAGTCAACCATGGGATCAAATCTCCTACTAATAACCTGACATAGGGAACTTGTCCAAATGTGGGCCACAATCCTTGGGGATAGAATGCAATTTGCATTATGTACCCTAGAGAATGGGCAAAAAATTGTGGACGGTTTTAGGATAGGTGAAAAGATATGGGGGAAGAACAAAAAGTTTCTAGGATTAAGCATAAAAAACCTCAAAATCACCAAAATGGGGTCTAATAGGTCCTAATAAAGAATCCATTCATGGATGCTAACCTTTTAGGATGTTACATTAGATCCCACTTTAGCAGGAGTATGAGAAAAACTCATGCTCATGATAAAGTATATCAATGCATAAGAATATCTTATCAAGGTAAAGGAGACAAAGACACCTCAAGACACCAAATGAATTTAGTCTTCACCAAATCCAAAACCAAGATAAAGAGGCATCACTTGAAGAGAGAAGAAAGAGTGAGAAAGAGGGAGGAATAACCACTAGTATAGTAAGGTATTGCCTTACTATGAGTCAAACAAAGAGAAATCACTAAAAAAGATGACATTGATAGTATAGCAAGTTGTTTTATGCTAGTCAACCCATCAAAGAGGATTAGTCCTTAAGGAAAGCATTGTCTTCATCTAAGGGATCCAAAAGGGTGATCAAGCCTAAGGAAAGCATTTTCTCCAAATGGATCAAAGAAAGGAAGATCAATCCTTAAGGAAAGCATTGTCTTTGTTAAGGGATCTAGATAAGGAGGACCAATCCTTAAGGAAAACATTGTCTCCATTAAGGGATCCAGTAAAAAAATGAACACAAGGAAATCATTGTCTCCTTATCCATCAACAAGAGATATTGCATTGAATTTATGTGTATGTGTGTGCAAAAGTGAAACAAGGAGTGAAGTGTATGCCCCCATGTTAAAGTGATTGTAAACACCTTAATGGGATAAATGTCTTTAATAGAGTACACATTCACCCATAAGAAATATTTCCACTCTGAGTTGTCCCCAAGAAAGGAAATACTGAGGGTAATGAAACACATGACAAAGGAACACGAAGGGACCTACTATCTCAAAAATCATCTTGGTCACCAAGATGATATTTTCATTATCCCCTAGAGGTAGTAGAACTAGAATAAGAGAACATAAGAGTAAAAAAGAAAAGTCTTTTTGGGCTGGCATCACATAGACCAAAAATAATAGGTACCTACCATTTTTAACTATCCCCAATCAGACAACACAAAGGAACATTTAGGAATAGTGGCACATGGACAACATAACATATTAAAAAATATAGAAGAAATAAGATACATGTAGAATAATTTCATGACAAATCAACTCCTTTATCACCTTACACCAATAAAGAAACATGACTCATCTAAACAAATCTAAACAAAACATATAACAAGAAGCACATTACAATGAGAAAATAAAAAGAATCCAATGCACAATAGGAGATAGTAAACCATATCAACTTCCCATCATCTTGGTTTGTCATGTTTAGGGAAGGTGGAAAACACATAAGAGGAAAAACAACCAACAAGATAGATTGAAAAATTTCTATTTCCAAACAAGGACCATACTATGCAGATGTGTCACTTTGTTTATCACTAGGTCCAAGAGATAAAACATAGCCGATAAATCATGATTAACATCAATAAGATCATACATATCATCAAAACCACTAGCATGAATATCATTAGTACATATAATAGAAGCACTAGCATGAATATCATCATTAGTTGCATTAGGAACATCAAAACTATCATCACCAAGAGTATCTTCTTCATCCAAATTAATTTTAATTGAATCTAAAATACAAATAGAATTATCATATTTTTTTAATTTTATCTTTTTCAAATAAACTTCCTCATTTGGGTCATGTATAGGTTGATCAAAGGGAATCAAAGAATTAATATTTATTTTAGGTAAAGAAAGGTTTTTGGAAGCACATTCATAGTATCTAGCACAATGTTTATAGCAAAAAATATGAACACAATAGTTACACTTGGATTTGTTGGATATTTGGCTTGGTTCATGATCAATAAGCATCAAACCCTTTTATTCTTAAGGATTAAAAAGAGAAGGAACCTCACTAGGTTGAGATATGACATCAACATAACGTTTATAAGATATAGGAGGTATATGAGGTGTAGGGATAAGTGTAGGTCTAGTACAAGGAGATGAAAAATCCTTAGGATATATATAGGGTCAAAAATCTTTTGGATTTTGTATTTCTAATATGGTTGAAAGATATTTTATTTGAGAGATTGATTTGGTTGAGGCATATAAGGCCAAAATAAGTCAAGGTCAAAGGACTCTTGAGTTAATGAAAGCTGATAGAGACTATGATTAACAATGATGATTTCTTCTTTATGGGGAAACTTCAAACACTAATGGATAGGAGAGACCATGTATTTCATGGAAGTAAGCCAAGGAAGACCAAGTCTAACTTGAAACTGATTAGAAGTTAGGATGACAACAAAGGTGACATCTATAGTTTTACCACCAACTTTTACGTGAAACATAATAGAACCATGGGTAGGATAAGTGAAACCATTAAAAGTTTGGATCATCACATGAAACTTATCATATAAATCATGTTGCAATTGTATGGTGTAAATATTTTCTTTAGTTATCACATTCATGATGCAATTAGGATCAATAAAGACAACATGATAAAATAGATCATTAACCTTTGCAATAATGTAAAGAGGACCATCATGTACTTTAATAGTCTCACTAGTATCAAAGGTAATGAAAATATCAAGTTTAGGTTTGGCTTTAGGTTTAGATTCAATTTGATCAATAAGATAGACAACATTATTATCTTCAATACACTTATCATCATAGTCAACAACATGGGTAGAAGAAGAAAGAAAAGACTAGGTAGATTCAATGGTATTGGTGGAATAAGATGGAAAATGATTGGTATAGATTTACAATTTTTGGTTAGAAGGTGCTACAGATTTGTTTCCTTGATCATTAACACTCTCAATAGATATAGTATTAAAATCAATGAGGTCTTGAATAATAGACTTCAAATGGAAACACTTCTCAGTATAATGACTAGGTTGACGATGGTATTAACATAAAGATTTGTGATTAAAGGATTTGGGAAAAGGTTTGGATGTGTCAATTGGTTTAATAAGAGGAAGAGTTAACACTTTAGTATTAATAAAATTTAACATCACATTATGAAAATATTTAGAAAGATGTATAAAATTATGAGGTCTAAAAATAGATGACAAAGGAGCTACATCTTTGGATGGTGGTCACCACTTTGTCATCAACATTGTTGGATGAATTATTAATCTTGATGAAACTTAGGTTTATGATACTTGTTATAGGATTGGGATGCAGTACCACTCTTATCAACTAGAGTCATTAGATTGGTGCTCTCAAACTAACTCACTTGAAGATGATAATTATGAAGCACTGCACACAATTGAGTAAAGAAGAAAATTCATAAAGAATAAATATTATCTCTAATGCCTTTTTGTAAATTATAAATAAATTTTCTTTGCACATCAATATCAGGCACAAGATAAGAAATATGATCATGGAAATGCTTATATCTACCAATTAAATTAGTCACTTTCATTTAATACATTGTTTGATAAGAAATATGATCATGTAAATGCTTAAATCTACCAATTAAATTAGTCACTTTTTCTTTAATACATTGTTTGGAATACATTAAATAGGTCAAATAAATCTTAGGACCAATATTGTTTTGAAATTGTTGGATGAAAGAATTAGCAAGGTTTGGGAAGGAGTCAATAGAATAAGGAGACAATGTTAGAATAATAAGCAGAATTACTAAATATAAACCCATAGAAGAGAACAAAACAACATAGAATTTAACATGGTTCACCCAATCCCTGGGCTACGTCCACCAACGGTGAGTCCAATATCTTTATTATTATCCAAAGATTACAATCTGAAACTTGAAACTCAATACCGCCACAAGAAGCTACAATAATCCATCATACAATGAATCTCAAACCCTAAGCCCTTTTACAAGTATTTTTGACATAACAAAATTAGGTCAAAAAATACTCTGACTAATAGAAAATAGATGGCCAACACTTTACAATATTATTAAGTCATTCTTGGCGTCCCCACAAGGGGCGCTACCCCTTGACCCCATAAGGGGCTCTGCCCCTTGACCCCGCTTGGGGTGCTGCCCCAGGACCCCGCAAGGGGCTCTGCCCCTTGACCCCATGGAAAAGTTTGATTAGGCTCCACATACATAACAGACAAAGAACAATACCATTGAAAGGCTTTATCTTGAAATGTTCTAGTAAACAATTTATCTATGAACCTATGCTCATGAGAAAAAATACTACATAATATTTGAAAGGTTTTGACATGGGTCAAAGAATCACCTTTACCATCATAATTCTATAAGGAATCTCCATGTATTGAGGAATAACAACATGGATGATATTCGAGGACAAAAGACTAGCAATGACATGCGTACAAATATTGAGCTTGGATTGAGTCATGGAAGAAATTTTTTGTTGCAAGGAAGACACAATTTGAGCCAAGCTACCAATAGTAGACTTGGTAGAAAGAGTGGTAGGAGATATGTTTGAAAGGTTTGGACATTTTTGATAAATAGAAAGAATGATGAAATATGAAAAAAGAACACTACTGTAAGGGGACATTGATGAAGGTAAGAAAACATAGGAAATCCTTGAAGGAGTAGAGGAAACAATAGGATTAGGAATGATAACATATGTAGGGTTGAAATTTTGAACGGAAGTAGTGATAATGGGTGGAGCATAAGTGGACACACTAGGAATGGAGTTGGAAATAGGCATGGAGGTCTCAACACTAGTGGTAGGTGGAATGAAATACAACTCATGGAGACAATTTATAATAGTCTTGACATTTTTATCCATGAGATGAGAGATACTATGCAAGTTATCAACACCATGTTCATCATTATTAGTTATCTTCCTCAAACCCTCTACAATAGAGATGACCTTGAGATAAGAGTGTTTTATCCTAACCATTGCTCAAATTTTTCAAAGTCATGGGAAAGTTTTTGAGCTTGAATATGAGGGACTCCTAAATCTTCATATTAATCATGAGAAGAGTGGGAAGAGTTTTTATTGATAATAATAGGGATATCATTAGTAGGCATGTTGGTCTCATGAAGAATCCTAGGAAAAATATAGGACTCAGGATCAGAGGAACCCATAAGTATACAGATTCTCCTAACCAAAATGTTGTATGTAGGACTCAAGGTAATATGACTCATGCAAAAGAGAATGAAAGGAAGATAGATCTAACAAAAATGTAAAATTTGAAAGAGATGTGCAATTCAACTAAGTAAAATAATAATTTTTAATAAAAAACACATCTAACCATCAAATATAAAGATCTAATGTAAAACATAGAAAATAGATCTAGGTATGAAAAAAGGTAAATAATGATTACTGCAATGCATATAAAGTATATCTAACACCAAATTAGAATAGGAGATTTCATGTGTTGGGTTCACCAAAAATGTCCTGTAGGAAAGGGAATAAATGCAAATAGGTAGATCACTCCTTTTCATGACTGCACATTTGGAAGGAAGATGACCCACTAGGCTCAAGAGGAGATGCAAGCACTAGGTTAGAGAATGATCCTTCACTAAATATTAAATGATGAAAATATAAGTGATAGGAAAATTTAATGTAAATGATAAACTAGACAAGTTATTGAAAAAATAGAAATAACATACTGATATGGATTGACAAAGAGCTGAAATGTATAGATACAAAAACTAGAAAGAAGATATGACATGTGGTTGAAATTTGGGAATAGAATTTAGGGTACAAAATGGAAATGGAAATTTATACCTAGCTACAAAATGAGAATGGAAATCTGTACTTGGTGTTTTTTTATTGAATTTTCTAGGGATCTTCCAATAGTTTTTAATATTTCCAGATCTTTTATGATATTTATGTAACCTATTCATACACACAAAAAATGGGGAAATCTTTTCTAAAGGATTTTACCTTGGTCAAACCCCTATTTAGGAATCAACCTTGAAAATGAAATCAAATTGCATAAAGGAAAGTATGTAAAAAGGTAAATATTTGATTCACCTTGCATAATCCATCATGGATGAATGTAGAAATTGCTTATACCCATGAAGATGCTTGAATATACTTGAAATCAAGGAGTTGATATTGGAATGTAAATGTATAATCAAGTATGCCCTAAAAAATGCATGGATCTATGAATGTCACTCCTAGATATTGAATGTAGACATGATTAACAATTTCACTTGTAATGAAGGAGAGAGAGTGTAAATGGAAGGAAGGATCTTCTTGCTTGATTGAGAATTCCTCTACTTGGCCATCATGGGAGAGAAAATTTCTTCAATTGAAGAAGATTTCCTTTGACTTGAATGATCTTGAAGCATCAAAGACTTGGAGAGACTTGATCTTGGATGCTCGCCTTCAAATCTTGAATCCAATTGCTCAATTGTTCTTAATTGCTTGAAAACTTGATAGTGAATGCTTGTGTATAGTTATGATAAAAAAATGAGGAGAGATAGGGTGTTTTTTATACTTAATCCATCATTTTATGATTCAAAAATAATCTAGGATGACCATGGGATCAAATCTCTTGCTAATACCTTGACACAGGGCCCTGTGCCAAATTTGGGTCACAATCCTCGGGGACAAAATGTCATTAGCATTTTATAACCTAAAAGATGGGTCAAAATTTGGGTAGGTTGTGTTAGGAATGAATGTTGAATATATCCTATGGGGGAGTATTCGTAGCCATTCTATAGTAGTTGAAGTTACATTCATGACGGTGATTGTCATTGATGTCAACACAAGGATCTACTGAAGATTAGCAGAGAAGCAAATAGTGTTTGTATTAGCGCACATGGAGTATTGAAGATCAATCTATAAAGAGTTGAGAAATTACTCTATATTATGTCTTGAGATTGTGGTCAAGAGCGCATACAGAAATTCAGCTATTCATAACAATTATATGTAAATCAATGGAAGCAGTATTCAGGCAGTGTTCCTGAGAAACGGCTTGTGGAAATTGGATGATATCTCCTAATCGAGATGGAATATGGGAATGAAAATTTATAAAGTTGATAAAGACATTATGATAGTGACATGGACATGACTAAAAGGTTAGAGGTTGCATGAGTGAAGAATTATCTTGTTTGGAAGCCGACAGTTTTATGTAATTATAAAATATTGTGTAACGTGTGGAAGTTTATATTTTGTAATTGGTTAAGCCTTGTTGGTCAACTCATTTGTAATTATTTGAGTGTGGTATAAATGAAGGATTGTTTTCCTTTATTGTAAGAAGATATGAGAGATAGTATGAAAGAGAATTACGGAATTGAGCAATATTTGTTGTAAGAGGATATGCGAAGTATAGAGATTTGATGAAGTAGCTAGTGTGGTTTGGCACAGATAGAGGAGAAAAGATAAGTTTATGAGATCTATAAATATTTGGTATTATTCTATTGAGTAATACAGAGATCAGTTGGATAGTGTGTTCAGTGATCTTGCCCTTGAAGCTATTTGGGCAGTGGGTCCTTCTGTCTTCCATAACTTCTAACAAAGTTAGAATCTTTTAACATGGATTCAAAGTCTCCTAATAGGGAATCATATGTACTAAATGTATTTCATAAGGATCCTAACAGAGTCCATCTTCTCACAAGGAATTTTCATATTAGTGCATCTTTTGTGGGCACCATTCCCACCGGGGTTTACTCTCTGATCAAGAGGTTCCCTAGTTAACATATCTTGTGTTATTGTGTATGTTTATCTTTATATAGTTGTTGTTTATATTGATTACATGGTTGAAATCTATTAAAGGAGAAAAGAATTATAGTTATCTGATAACTAATTCACCCCGCCCCCCCCTCTTAGTTATCTTGGTGGACTTTACTTTCTAACAATTGGTATAAGAGTGGCAAGTACTTGAAAGAAAAGTTTAAAAACTTAAGGAGATTCATGGTGAATCATTTCAGGAAAGAAAGCCCTAAGTTTGATGGAGTGAACTTTGACAGCTGGAAAGAAAAGATGAAGACACATTTGCTATGTTTAGGACCAGGATACTGGTTAATCACAAAGAATGAAAAGACTATCATTGAAGAAGACAAAATTAAAGAATGTAATAATGTGATGCAGGAGCATCTCAGGTCCTTGGCAATCCTGTGGCACCAAAAATATTTGAGTTTTTCTGTGTTGCTCAATTCTTTCTTTGACCGAGTTGGTTCGGTGTTGCTCAGTTTCCATTTTTCACTGGTGTTGGTCGATTATCTCTCTAGTAGTCAGTGAATTTTCCTGGTGCTCAGTGATGCTTGTTTGGCGCTCAGTTTCCTTACTTACCGAGTTATTTGTTTTGGATTTATTTGGAGGCTGACTTGTGCATTTAATTTGGGTCACGAATTTAATGTTGGTATCTATCATTGGGAAGCATGTGGACCTAGATCTGGTCATCCCTTCTATGGATCTGAAGGTTGACTTGGCTCAGTAGCCTCTTGTATAAATGTAGTTGTTTGGGTTAGAGTTAGGAGTAGTTTTTGGGGTAGAAGATAGAAGATAAAAAATTAGAGATTATCTACAAATCCTCGCATGTTGGAGGACTTATGTACTTAATTGTAATATCTAGCCTAAACTGAGAAGGCCTTTTAGCTTGGCATGTATGAATAATTTGAAGATAATATATCAAAGCATTTGCATTTCTCTCTGCCACTTGTGTTGTTGTCGCTTGCGCTTGTTGTTCTACAAGGTGGATCTAGTTAGGGTGTGCCTTTGGCCCCTCTCAATATCCTCCCTTGCATCATAATGAGCAGAGAGATCTATTCATGTGTAACATACTTGCTAGAGAAGCACTCTTGTCAGCCCTTTCGAAAAATGAGTACAATTAGGTAAAATATCTAAGAACATCTCATGAAATTTGGTTAGCTATACAATCTACTTTTGAAGGTGATGAACATGCGAAGAGAGTTAGATTACATAATTTGATATGTACATTTGAAGATATAATGGAAGATGAATCTGTTAGAAGTTATATTGGTAGAATGTTAGAAATTGTTGCAGGTATCAAATCCTATGAAGGAAACAAGACAAAGAATGAGGTGATATGGAAAATTCTATAGACATTAACTCTTGTATTTAAGCATACATCACAAATGATTGAGCAAGTTATACCTTGTACTAAGAACTTCACCAGAGAAACCCCTCTTGGAAGACTAGAAGCAGTAGAGATAAGCTTGAGACAACCGAGAGATCTACCTAGAATGGAGACATCATTCAATGCACTTAGTGTTCGTCCTACCTTGTCAAGAAACATTAGTGTAAGCAAAGATTATGCTAGTGGCAAAAAATCTAAGAATGAAGAAGATAGGAAGATTGAGGAAGGAATTACCTTGCTTGTGAAAAGAGAACTAGAAGGTAAGAAATTTTTTAAATGTTAGACTTGTCAAGAATATGGTCATTTTGCATCTAAATGTCCTATGAGAGTAAAGAATTATAGAAAGAACTTTAAACCTAGAAGATATAAATAATGTTACTATACTAATGATGAAGAATTTGAGGCTAGTATGGAGAAATCCACAAGTGAAAGTGACAATGAGAATGCTGATATAGGATTTGTAGCAATAAAAGAAGAAAACTCTGAAACTAAAGTTAGAGAAGAAAAAGCTTTAGTTTCTCAAGTAGAAAAGAGATCTAATTGGATTATAGACAATGGTTGTTCACATCATATGACTGGAGATATGAAGAAGTTTATAAATTTTAAACAATTATGATGGAGGAATTGTTAGAGTTGGAAACAATGCACCTTGTTTGATAAAAGGAATAGGATCTATTTCTCTTGATGGGAAGACTAAAACTGATGATGTTTATTTTGTGGATGGATTGAAACATAATATTTTGAGTGTTGGACAGTTAGTTGATAAGGGATATTGAGTTTGGTTTACTAAGAAAACTTGTGTAATCAAGGATAAAGATGGTAATTTGATTGGAACTGTATCAAGAACCAGAGGTAATGTATGTTAGTTGAATCCTACTGAGATGACATGCATGATTACTAAGATTGATGATAGTTGGTTATGGCACAAAAATATTTTTTCATATAAACTTTGATAACATTGTGAAAGTAAGTACTACACTCACAGTAAGAGATTTTCCTAAAATTATGAAACCTACTAACATGATTTGCAAGAAATGTGTTATGGCTAAACAGAAGAGAAGATCATTTCCTAGCAAGAAGTTTACATCAACAAAAATGTTGGAAATTGTTCATACAGATTTGAACGGTCCCACAAGGAATAGAGGATTCTATGGTGAAAGGTATTTTATGATTCTTGTTGAAGATTTTACAAGAATGATGTTGATTTCATTTCTTACAGAAAAGTTTGAGGCATTTGATAAGTTTAGAGTAATTAAGCATAAAGTTGAGAATGAATTTGAAATGAAATTAAATGTTTAAGATCAGATAGAGGTGGAGAATTTACTTCAAAATAATTTAAAACTATTTATGAAGTGAATGGCATTAAGAGACAATTTTCAGCCCCTAGAACACCTGAACAAAATGGTGTTGTAGAAAGAAGAAAAAGGTCAGTGACTGAAGCAACAAGAGCTATGTTATTTAAAAATGACTTGGCGAAGACATTCTGGAGAGAAGCAGTGAATACAACAGTATATACAATGAACATAGTACAAATCAAAGCAAACATAGACATGACACCTTATGAATTATAGTTTGGACTGTTGGAAACTACAATTGAAACAATTGTTGTATTGTCATTGATGTCAAAACTTAATTGGTAAGACCTTTGCTACTTAGGAAAGTACTATATCTTTTTGAGTGTTGCTAAGGGGCTAAGCAAGGTTGGTAACAATAGCACCTAAGGAAAGGTTGAGTTATCTTGATATTACAAAGTGTACTTGACTATGTTGCACTATGATGAGATAATGCATTGTTTATCTTAGTAAGACTAAAGACTAAACTAGTAGGCTTAACCGAGAAAAGAATGGAAAAATCATGTTTAAGCCAAGTGATGTTAGTGTCGACTGAGTTAGTATATGCTGAGAAAAATTATAGTGTCGATTGAGCATCAGTTAATTGCCAAGGAAGACAATGTAAGCTGAGGAAACAATTTTAGTAATGACCGAGCTTTCTACATGAAGACCGAGTGAACAATCACAGTATTGACCGAGCATCAACAATTTTATATATAAAGAGAATTTAATTTTGGAGCCGACATTATTGAATTCTTGGATTATGTAAAACATGTTGACTTTATTTATTGATTGTTTGGAAGCATTAAATGCATTGTAAAATGTTTTATTGTAAATCTTTAAGAGATTTGAGATGATTCTAGAAAAGGAGCCGGAGAACATGAAGTGGGTAGATTCAATGAATCTAACCTAACCCTAAGATCTACGAATGAGATTGAGTGGCAAAAGATGAGTTAACCTAATTGAGGAAAATATAAGGGAACCTGAACATTTTGATATGTGTGTACATGGAGAACAGAGAATACTGGAAGTGGAAAGTTTTATTGACTGAATAAATAGAAAAGGCCAAAGGAGAAGTGTGGTGATTGCTTGAAGAAAAGTTCTGAGCATATCAAAGATGGAAATGGAAAAGTTTCAAAGTCAGTAAACCAACATTAGTGTACGGAATCAGATCTGATATTTGCAAAGTGAGTTGTATATTTTTTAGATGATACTGCTGCTACTTTCTAACCATTGTAATAGTCAAAATCCTTTGAACAGAGGTTGACCTAACAATCATATGTTAAATCCTTTGAACAAGGTTGCATTCTAATGGAGTGTATGTAAGTCCTACGACTAGGCTCACTTTTAACAGGGTGATTGAAATCCTTTAACTGGGTCACATTTGATAGTGTGTATTGTAACCTTTGATAGAGTTGGCTTTTTACCAAGCTCACTTCAGAAGAGTGAAAATAATAGTAGCATGTTACAAAGTGGTTTTTCCCAAATTGGGTTTCCACTATAAATCCTGGTGTTTATACTTGTGTGAATGTTTTGGTTTGAATATTACTATGTTTTACAAGTTAAGTTACAGCTAGGTAGTGGACTACATTGTTAGATGTTTCTTTTATTGAATCAGTGATGACCGAGTTTGTTTTGGTTTTGGATCTGATTTAAGGATAAGTTTTTGAGATTGTTTTATACATCAGGACCTAAGAACAACTGATTCATCCCCCCCTCTCTATTGTTCTAAATCATATTAACAACTGGTATTAGAGATAAGGTGCTTATTATTAGTGTTGATAGAATCAAGTTTAAAAGGGCTTGAAGCAAATGATTAGGATGTATAAGAAAGAGGTACCGAAGCTGAACAAGGAAAACTTCCCCGCATTGAAAAGCTTGATGAAGCTGCATCTAGCCGATATTGGTGACTCTGCAAAGTACTACATTGAGAATAGTTATGTCTCACCTATCGCACCATTGACTGCCGAAGAAATGAGAGCTAAGAAAGAACATAATTAGGCAATGCTAGAAATTGCATCTACCCTAAGTTATCTAGAATTTGAGGACATTAAGGACTGCACAACTACAAAAGATATGTGAGACACTCTTGCAAGAATCTATGGTGGTGACTTGAATGTGCTGAAAGCAAAGGTCGAGAGTCTTAGAGGTAAGCTTGATGAAATGAGAATGCAAGAAGGTGAAACCATTGCAAAATATTGTGGTAGAATAAAAGAAGTTGTGAATGCTATTAGAGGAGCAAATGGGGCTATTGATGATGAAACTATAATTGGGAAAGTACTAAGAACCCTATGTCCTATATATGCTATTAAGATCTTAGCTATTCAGGAATCTAGATGTAACTCTTCTAATGTGCTTACTTTGGAAAGTTTGGTTGGTAAGCTAACTACTTTTGAACTCTCTAATTATGATAATTTTACTATTGGAAGCATTGGAAATGTTGAATATGCTTTCAAGTCATAGCTAGTTCTAAATAAGCCAAAGAAAGAAAAAGAAAGATGCATCAGTGAAAGTGATAGTGAAAGTGACAGTGACACTTCTAATGAAGACCTAGAAGATCTAGAAGCTCTTATGGCTAGAAGACTGAGAAGGGGAAAAGGAAAGTATAAAGGTAAACTCCCTATTATATGTTTTGCATGTAATAAAGTTGGTCATATAGCTGCTAGTTGTCCTGATAGGAAGGATAAAGATGATGAAAGGAAAAGAAAATACAAAGACAGAAAAGATGACAGAAGCTACCGATGGAACAAAGACTACAAAGGAAAAGGTAAGAAATCTTATTACATTGCTGAAAAAGAGACTGACACTGATAGTGATGATTTTGAAATTGAGGTACTCTATGTTGCAATGAAAGATGAATCTGATGAGGATGAGAAAATTGCATTGATATCCTATGTGAACAAGAATGATAAATGGATTATTGACAGTGGTTGTTCACATCACATGACTAGTGACAAAAATAAGTTTGAGACCTTACATCATTACAGAATTAAAAGTGTAAAAATTGGTAATGATGCACCATGTCCTGTTAGAGGAAAAGGTTTGATTAAGCTAATTGATAAGGTATCTTGTGAAAATGCATTTTGGGTTGAAGGTCTTAATTAGAATTTGTTAAGTGTTGCTTAGCTTAACAAAATTGGTTACCAAGTGGAATTTCATCACAAGCAAGCTAAAATATTTAATGCTACTAGAGAACTGATTGGAAGTGGAGATCAAACTAGAGGTAATTTGTTCTATCTTGACCTATCTGAAGAAACATGTTTAATTGCACAACTTGATGATATTTGGTTATGGCATAAAAGGCTGTGTCATGTTAACTTTGACAATCTGGTAGAGATAAGTAAGAAGAAAAAGGTAAGAGGCCTATCTAGATTGAAGAAACCTAAGAATGTGATGTGCAAGGAATGTCAGTTAGGAAAAATTACAAAGTCAAGTTTCAAGAGCAAATCCTTTACTTCTGAAAACATTTTAGATTTGGTTCATACTGACCTTTGTGGACCTATGGGTGTGCAAAGTTACTATGGTGCTAGATACTTTATCTTATTTGTTGATGATCATACTAGGATGATGCATGTGATGTTTCTAAAAGAAAAATCTGAAGCTTTTCAATATTTTAAGTGGTATTTGGCTAAAGTTGAAAAGGAGATAGGTAGGAACCTGAAATGTCTTAGATCTGACCGAGGTGGAGAATTTACATCAAATGAATTTAATCTATTTTGCAATGATAGAGGAATTAAAAGATAGATGTCTGCACCTAGAACAGCTCCACAGAATGGTATAGCAAAAAGGAGAAATAGATCTATCTTGGATTGTGCAAGGACATTGATGATTGAAAAGAATGTGGCACAAAAATATTGGAAAGAAGCTATAAGCACTGTTGTCTACACTCTTAACCTGGTACAAATCAAGAAAGGTACAAATCTGACACCCTATGAATTATGGCATGGGCATGCACCGTGTGTTAAATACTTTAGAATCTTTGGAAGTAAGTGCTATATATTAAAAGACACTAGGAATGGAAAGTTTGATGCTAAGAGTGATGAAGGCATATTCCTAGGGTAATCCACAAAAAGTAAAGCTTATAAGTGTTTGAACTCTAACACTAACAAAATTGTGAAAAGTATGAATGTCAAAATTGATGAGTATGCAAAAAGAAATGAAACTGACAGTAAAAGAGAACCAGAAGATTATAGATATTTTGTGAACATTGAAGAAGAAGAAGAGACAAGTAACAAACTTGCACCTGATGTCGAGTCTCGAGTAAGCAATGTTGAGCGATAGACAAAAGCTGTCGAGCATCAGGAAAATAGTGCTGAGAGAAAACAAGAACATGCCAAGCTACAAGAAAATGCTATTGTGTATCAGGAAGAGGTTGCTGAGCATTCTGAAGTTGAATCTGATAATCTTACTAAGGAACATGATGAAATAGAGGAGAGAATAGTTGAACCTATTTTGGCAAAATATGTAAGAAGACATCATAAGCCTAAGGAATTCAAACCAGAAGTAAGACTAAGGATCCAACATGTCTACTATGTGAATTTGAACTGAACACAACTAGAGAAGCATTGGAGAATGAAGATTGGATACAAGAAATGAATGAAGAAATTGACCAGATTGAGAAGAATGATACATGGACTCTGGTGCTGAGACCTGAAAACAAAAATGTTATAGGAACAAAGTGGGTGTTTCAGAATAAGATGAATGAAAATGGTGAAATCACTAGGAACAAAGCTAGGTTGGTATGCAAAGGCTACGCACAAGAAGAAGGAATAGATTATGGGGAGACATTTGCCCCTATAGCTAGATTGGAAGGAGTAAGAACTCTGCTTGCATATGCTGCTTATAAAGATTTCAAGGTATATCAAATGGATGTCAAGTTTGCATTTTTGAATGGTATACAAGAAGAAGAGGTTTACATAGAACAACTAGAAGGTTTTATTAATCCAAACAGAAGACACATGGTGTGCAAACTGAACAAAGCATTATATGGATTAAAACAACCTCCCAGAGCATGGTATGAGCAGTTGCACAACTACTTGATACAGATTGGATTTTCAAGAACAAATGACACAAGCAATCTGTACATGAAGGATGAAGAAGAGAAAGGTATCTTGTTGGCAAAAAATTTTGTTGATGACATTATTTTTGGTGGACAAGATGCATTATGTACAAGTTTCTCAAATGAAATGCAAACTAAATTTGAAATGAGTATGTTTGGTGAGATCAAATTATTTGTTGGTTTACAAGTATATCAGAGGAAGAATGGATTTTTCATTACACAGTCTAAGTATGTTAATGAAATACTGAAAACTTTTGGGATGGAAGATGCTAAACTAGTGGGAACTCCCATGGTTACTAGACAAAAGTTATCTAAGAATGATGATGCTGCAGAAGTGAATCAGACTCTATACAGATCCATGATTGAAAAATTTTAGTATGTTATACATAGCAGACCATATATTGCATTAGCTATTGGGATTGTGGCAAGATTCTCTGCCAATCCTAAGGAAACACGTATGATAGCTATGAAAAGAATTATGAGATACTTGAAAGGAACTGCTGACTATGGTCTATATTATAAGAAGGATGACAAATTTGAACTCTGAGTTTATACAGATGCTAATTGGGCAAGAAATGTAGATGACAGAAAGAGTACAAGTGGTGGAGCTTTCTTTCTTGGATAGAGATTAGTCTCCTGGACAAGTAAGAAACAAAATTGCATTTCCCAATCTACTGTCGAGGCCGAGTATGTTGCTGTTGTAGTGAACTGTTCAAACTTGGTATGGATAAAACAATTGTTGATAGGCATGAAAGAAGAAATCACTGAACCTATTGTTATTTTTTGTGACAACACAAGTGCTATCAATATTTCTAAGAATCCAGTGATGCACACTAAGACCAAACACATTGCAATCAAGTATCACTAATGAGAGAATTAGTACAAGACAAAGAAGTCCAAATGGAATATGTGAATACAAAATAACAATTAGTAGACATATTCACTAAAGCTTTACCCAGAGAAGCTCATGAGTATTTGAGAAGTCAATTAGGGGTTCTTCCCCTAACTGAGGCTGCCTAGACAAGCTAGGAGCACTGCATCAAATATGCTATAGCAGAATATTTGACAAATTGATGCAGAAGATTGTCACACTTTAGGGCTAGCCTAGAGTTGTGAAGAGAAGCAAAGACAAGGAATCAGTCATAAACAAGATGAGAGAGGGAGAAAAACTGAGCTGCATAGATATTATCTACATCTGATGGATGTATGTTTTAGTTGCTTCTTTGGCATTTTTATCAAAGAGGGAGAAGAAACTGATATGATAACACATGATACTGAAAAAAAAGAGTAGATGAACTGAAGAAACTGACAATAAGGATGATGAACTGAAATGAAAGATTATGTTAGATAGAGATCTAAATACTTCTGACGATCACAGAAGTGAGGCTTATAGGATTCTGAATCAAAATGAAGCTAAGGATATTATAAAATAATTATCTAATAAATAGATAAGTTTTGGATTGGTTGGTAATCCATGTGTTATTCAGATGATATCATATGGTGTTGCCATCAATGCCAAAGAGGGAGATTGTTGGAAACTGCAATTGAAACAATTGTTGTATTATCATTGATGTCAAACCTTAATTGGTAAGAATGTTTCTACTTAGGAAAGTACTATATCTTTTTGAGTATTGCTAAGGGGCTAAGAAAGGTTGGTAACAATAGCACCTAAGGAAAGGTTGAGTTATCTTGATATTACAAAGTGTACTTGACTATGTTGCACTATGATGAGATAATGCATTGTTTATCTTAGTAAGACTGAAGACTAAACTAGTAGGCTTAACAAAGCAAAGAATGGAAAAATCATGTTTAAGCCAAGTGATGTTAGTGTCGACCAAGTTAGCATATGCTAAGAAAAATTATAGTGTCGATCGAGCATCAGTTAATTGCCAAGGAAGACAGTGTAAGCCGAGGAAACAATTTTAGTAATGACTAAGCTTTCTACATGAAGACTGAGTGAACAATCACAATATTGACCGAGCATCAGCAATTTTATATTTGAAGAGAATTTAATTTTGGAGCCAACATTGTTGAATTCTTAGATTATGTAAAATGTGTTGACTTTATTTATTGATTGTTTGGAAGCATTAAATGCATTGTAAAACATTTTATTGTAAATCTTTACAAGATTTGAGATGATTCTAGAAAAGGAGCCGAAGAACATGAAGCAGGTAGATTCAATGAATCTGACCTAACCCTAAGATCTACGAATGAGATTGAGTGGCAAAAGATGAGTTAACCTCACTTCTATGACCGTCAGATTTATTCAGATCTCCCTCTATCCTGATCCTTCATTTTAGTTCATCATCCTTATCTTCAGTTTCATCAGTTCATCTACCTCTTACTTTTCAGTATCATGTGTTATCATATCTCATGTGTTATCATATTAGTACATTCTCCCTCTTTGACAAAAATACCAAAGCATCAACTAAAACATACATCCATCAGATGTAGATAATATATGTGTAGCTCAGTGTTTCTCCCTCTATCATCTTGCTTATGACTAATTCCTTGTCTTTGCTTCTCTTCACAACTCTAGGCCAGCCCTAAAGTGTGACAATCTTCTGCATCAATTTGAAAAAATATTCTGTTGTAGCATATTTGATGCAGTACTCCTAGCTTGTCTAGGCAACCTCAGTTAGGGGAAGGACCCCTAATTGACTTCTCAAATACTCATGAGCTTCTCAGGTAAAGATTTAGAGAATATGTCTACCAATTGTTCTTTTGTATTCACATATTCCATTTGAACTTCTTTGTCTTGTACTAAGTAGTGATACTTGATTGCAATGTGTTTGGTCTTAGTGTGCATCACTGGATTCTTAGAAATATTGATAGCACTTGTGTTGTCACATAAAATAACAACAAGTTCAGTGATTTCTTCTTTCATGCCTATCAACAATTGTTTTATCCATACCAAGTTTAAATAGTTTACTACAGCAGCAACGTACTTGACCTCAATAATAGATTGGGAAATGCAATTTTGTTTCTTGCTTGTCTAGGAGAGTAATCTATGCCCAAGAAAGAAAGCTCCACCACTTGTGCTCTTTCTATCATCTACATTTCCTACCCAATCAACATCTGTATAAACTCAGAGTTCAAATTTGTCATCCTTCTTATAATATAGACCATAGTCAGCAGTTCCTTTCAAGTATCTCATAATTCTTTTCACGACCATCATATTTGTTTCCTTAGGATTGGTAGAGAATCTTGCCACAATCCCAACAACTAATGCAATATCTGGTCTACTATGTACAACATACTGCAATTATCCAACCATGGATTTGTATAGAGTCTGATTTACTTCTGTAGCATCATCATTCTTAGATAAATTTTATTTGGTAACCATAGGAGTTCCCACTGGTTTAGCATCTTCCATCCCAAAAGTTTTTAGTATTTCATTAACATACTTAGACTGTGTAATGAAAATTTCATTCTTCCTCTGATATACTTGTAAACCAACAAAGAATTTGATCTCACCAAACATACTCATTTCAAATTTATTTTGCATTTCATTTGAGAAACTTGTACATAATGCATCTTGTCCACCAAAAATAATGTCATCAACAAAAAATTTTGCCAACAAAATACCTTTACCTTCTTCATCCTTCATGTACAGATTGCTTGTGTCATTTTCTCTTGAGAATCCAATTTGTATGAAGTAGTTGTGCAACCTCTCATACCATGCTATGGGAGCTTGCTTCAATCCATATAATGCTTTCTTCAATTTGGATCAATACAACCATGTGTCTTCTGTTTGGATCAATAAAACCTTCTGGTTGTTCTATGTAAACTTCTTCTTCTAGTATACCATTCAAAAATTTAGACTTGATATCTATTTGATATACCTTGAAATCTTTATAAGAAACATTTGCAAGCACAGTTCTTACTCCTTCGAATCTAGCTATAGGGGAAAATGTCTCCCCATAATCTATTCCTTCTTCTTGTGTGTAGCCTTTACATACTAGCCTAGCTTTGTTCCTAGTGATTTCACCATTTTCATTCATCTTATTCCGAAATACCCACTTTGCTCCTATAACATTCTTGTTTTTAGGTATCGGCACTAGAGTCCAAGTATCATTTTTCTCAATCTGTTCAATTTCTTCATTCATTGTTTGTATCTAGTCTTCATTCTCCAATGCTTCTCTAGTTGTCTTCGGTTCAAATTCACATAATAGACATGTTGGATCCTTAGTCTTACTTCTGGTCTAGATTCTAGTATCTTTGTCTCCAATTATCTGTTCAGGCTTATGATGTCTTCTTACATATTTTGCCAAAATAGTTTCAGCTGTTCTTTACTCTATTTTATCATGTTCCTCAGTAAGATTATCAGATTCAACTTCAAAATTCTCGACAACCTCTTCATGATACTCAACAACATTTTCTTGTAGCTCGGCATGTTCTTGTTCTCTCTCGGCATTATTTTCCTAACGCTCAACAACTTCTATCTGTCGCTTGGCATTGCTTACCCAAGACTGGGCATCAGGTGCAAGTCTGTTACTTGCCTCTTCTTCTTCTTCAATGTACACAAAAGATCTATAATCTTCTGGATCTCTTTTACTGTCAGCTTCATTTTTTTCTGCATACTCATCAATTTTGACATTCACACTTTCCACAATTTTGTTAGTGTTAGAGTTCAAAGACTTATAAGCTTTAGCTTTTGTGGAGTACCCTAGGAATATGCCTTCATCACTCTTAGCATCAAACTTTCCATTTCTAGTGTCTTTTAATATATAGCACTTACTTCCAAAGATTTTAAAGTATTTAACACTCGGTGCATGTCCATGCCATAATTCATAAGGTGTCAGATTTGTACCTTTCTCGATTTGTACCCGATTAAGAGTGTAGATAGCAGTGCTTATATCTTCTTTCCAATATTTCTGTGCCACATTATTTTCAATCATCAATGTCCTTGCACAATCCAAGATAGATCTGTTTCTCCTTTCTGCTATACCATTCTGTGGAGGTGTTCTAGGTGCAGACATCTATCTTTTAATTCCTCTATCATTACAAAACAGATTAAATTCATTTGATGTAAATTCTCCACCTCAATCAGATCTAAGACATTTCAGGTTCCTACCTATTTCTTTTTCAACCTTGGCCAAATACCACTTAAAGTATTGAAAAGCTTCAAATTTTTCTTTTAGAAACATCACATGCATCATCCTAGTATGATCATCAACAAATAAGATAAAGTATCTAGCACCAAAGTAACTTTGCACACCCAAAGGTCCACAAAGGTCAGTATGAACCAAATCTAAAATATTTTCAGAAGTAAAGGATTTGCTCTTGAAACTTGACTTTGTCATTTTTCCTAACTAGCTTTCCTTGCACATCACATTCTTAGGTTTCTTCAATCTAGGTAGACCTCTTACCTTTTTCTTCTTACTTATCTCTACCAGATTGTCAAAGTTAACATGACACAACCTTTTATGCCATAACCAAATATCATCAAGTTGTGCAATTAAACAAGTTTCTTCAGATAGGTCAAGATAGAACAAATTACCTCTAGTCTGATCTCCACTTCCAATTAGTTCTCTAGTAGCATTAAATATTTTAGCTTGCTTGTGATAAAATTCCACTCGGTAACCAGTTTTGTTAAGCTAAGCAACACTTAACAAATTCTAATTAAGACCTTCAACCCAGTATGCATTTTCACAAGATATTTGATCAGTCAGTTTAATCAAACCTTTTCCTCTAATAGGACATGGTGCATTATTACCAAATTTTACACTTTTCCCTCTATAATGATGTAAGGTCTCAAACTTATTTTTGTCACTAGTCATGTGATGTGAACAACCACTATTAATAATCCATTTATCATTCTTGTTCACATAAGATATCAATGTAGTTTTCTCATCCTCATCAGATTCATCTTTCATTGCCACATAGACTACCTCAATTTCAAAATTATCACTATAAGTGTTAGTCTCTTTTTCAGCAATGTAACAAGATTTCTTACCTTTTCCCTTGTAGTCTCTTTTCCATCAGTAGCTTCTATAATCTTTTCTGTCTTTGTGTTTTCTTTTCCTTTCATCATCTTTATCCTTCCTGTCAAGATATCTAGTAGCTCTATGACCAACTTTATTACATGCAAAACATATAATAGGGAGTTTACCTTTATACTTTCCTTTTCCCCTTCTCAGTCTTCTAGCCATAAGAACTTCTAGATCTTCTAGGTCTTCATCAGAAGTGTCACTGTCACTTTCACTTTCACTGATGCATCTTTCCTTTTCTTTCTTTGGCTTGTTCAGAACTAGTTGTGACTTAAAATCTGATTCAACATTTCCAATGCTTCCAACAGTGAAATTATCATAGTTAGAGAGTTCAAAAGTAGTCAGCTTACCAACCAAACTTTCCAAAGTAAGCACATTAGTAGAGTTACATCTAGATTCCTGAATAGCTGAGATCTTAATAGCATATATAGGACGTAGGGTTATTAGTACTTTTACAATTATAGTTTCATCATCAATAGCCCCATTTGCTCCTCTAATAGCATTCACAACTTGTTTTATTCTACCACAATATTGTGCAACGTTTTCACCTTCTTGCATTCTCATTTCATCAAACTTACCTCTAAGACTCTCAGCCTTTGCTTTCAGCACATTGAAATCACCACCATAGATCCTTGCAAGAGTGTCCCACATATCCTTTATAGTTGTGCAGTCCTTAATGTCCTCAAATTCTGGATAGCTTAGGGTAGATGCAATTTCCAACATTGCCTGATTCTGTTCTTGCTTGGCTCTCATTTCTTCGGTAGTCAAATTTGCGATAGGTGAGACATAACTATTTTCAATGTAGTACTTTGTAGAGTCACCAATACTAGCCAGATGTAGGTTCATCAAGCTTTGCCATGCAGGGAAATTTTCCTTGTTCAGCTTCGGTACCTCCTTCTTATACATCTTGATCATTTTCTTCAAGCCCCTTTAAACTTGATATTTTTCAATACTAATAATAAGCAGCTTAGCTCTGATACCAATTGTTAATATGATTTAGAACAATAGAGAGGGGGGGGTGAATTAGTTGTTCTCAGGTCCTGATGTATAAAAGAATCTTAAAAAATTATCCTTAAATCAGATCCAAAACCAAAACAAACTCGGTCATCACTGATTCGATAATAGAAACATCTAACAATGCAGTCCACTACCCAGCTATAACTTAACTTGTAAAAAATAGTAATGTTCAAACCAAAACATTCACACAAGTATAAACACCAAGATTTATAGTGGAAACCCAATTTGGGAAAAACCACTTTGTAACATGCTACTATTATTTTCACTCTTCTGAAGTGAGTTCGGTAAAAAGCCAACCCTGTCAAAGGTTACAATACACACTACCAAATTTGACCCGGTTAAAGGATTTCAATCACCCCATTAAAAGTGAGCCTAGTCATAGGACTTACATACACTCCATTAGAATGCAACCTTGTTCAAAGGATTTAACATATGACTGTTAGGTCAACCTCTGTTAAAAGGATTTTGACTGTTACAATGGTTAGAAAGTAGTAGCAGTATTATCTGAAAAATATACAACTCACTTTGCAAATATAAAATCTGATTCCGTACACTAATGCTGGTTTACTGACTTTGAAACTTTTCCATTTCCATCTCTGATCTGCTTGGAACTTTTCTTCAAGCAATCACCACCATTCTCCTTCAGCCTTTTCTGCTTATTCAGTCAATATAACTTTCCTCTTCCAGCATTCCCTTTTCTCCATGTACATGCGTATCACAATGCTCAGGTTCCCTTCTATTTTCCTCAATTAGGTTAACTCATCTTTTGCTGCTCAACCTCATTCGTAGATCTTAGGTTTAGGTCAGATTCATTGAATCTACCCGCTTCATGTTCTTCAGCTCTATTTCTAGAATCATCTCAAATCTCTTAAAGATTTACAATAAAACATTTTACAATGCATTTAATGCTTCCAAACAATCAATAAATAAAGTCAACACATTTTACATAATCCAAGAATTCAACAATGTCGGCTCCAAAATTAAATTCTCTTCAAATATAAAATTGCTGATGCTCGGTCAATACTGTGATTGTTCACTCGGTCTTCATGTAGAAAGCTCAGTCATTACTAAAATTGTTTCCTCGGCTTACACTATCTTCCTCGACAATTTACTGATGCTCGGTCGACACTATAATTGTGCTCGGCATATACTAACTCGGTCGACACTAACATCACTCGGCTTAAACATGATTTTTCCATTCTTTGCTCGGTTAAGCCTACTAGTTTAGTCTTCAGTCTTACTAAGATAAATAATATATTATCTCATCATAGTGCAACATAGTCAAGTACACTTTGTAGTATCAAGATAACTCAACCTTTCCCTAGGTGCTATTGTTACCAACCTTGCTTAGCCCCTTAGCAACACTCAAAAAGATATAGTACTTTCCTAAGTAGCAACAGTCTTACCAATTAAGGTTTGACATCAATGACAATACAACAATTGTTTCAATTGTAGTTTCCAACACTGATATGTGAGGGGAAGATAACTTTAAAATGACTCAAAAAGAGGATGAGACACTTGAATACTATGTCTCATGGTTCATGTATAGCCTACAAAGGAATACAAAGCATGCACTTAATGAAGAATCTCAAAAGCTGATTTTCCTAAGAGGTATACAAGATGGATGCATTGAAGCATTAGACTTGATGGCAGGAGGAGATATAACCCAATCTACCTTGGATGACATAAAGACAATATGCCTCAAGTACTCAAGAGCCGCCAGTAAGATAGGAAGGGAATACAAGGCCACAATAGGAAAGACAAATGGCACAGGTGCTTCTAGATCAGAGATAACCCATCTCTTATCCAACTTTAAGTAGGATATCATTAACAATATGGCCATGCAACTAGATACCTTGCAGGAAAAGAAGAAGCACGAGGAAGAAAAAGCTATTTTGGCTGAATTTTGTCCACACTGTCGAAAAAAGAAGAGAGATTTCCATTGTAAGATGGTTGATAATATGGAAACTACCCAGATGCCAACTGACTATAAGCCAATTGAACTAGCGGATGAGAAACTATTCTTCGTTGCTCAGTGACGACCATGGGTACAAAGACAAGGTATGCCTCAGGACCCAATTACATTCAACAATTCATTTTATAGCAATCAGTGGAAACCTTCTATGAATTACCAAAATGCCCCTTGGAATAACTATCAAACTCAGTGGAAAAATTACCCTATTCCATAGTGGCAGAACCCTCAGGGGAATTGGAAACAATCTCAGGGGGCATGGTAGCCACCACAGGGTAACTGACAATAGAACCCTCAGTGGTGAGGAGGCTAACAATGGCCAAATCAGCCTCAAGGATATCTGAATCCACCTCTTCAGCCACCATAGTAGCAAGCACTCTTACCACCACCAGCAGCTAATAATCAACCTCCAAAGCCTACCCAATTTCCTACACAACCACAACCAAACCCAAACAACAAGCCTCCCACACCTCAACAAAGTGTGTATACTACTAACCAAAAATAGTATCCCATGCATTATCCTACCTCTGCAATCACGCTTGATGATATACACCTTCGGTCTGGGACTACTATTCCTTCTCCTGAGCATCCAATCATAACTGAAGTACCCTAGGAGGAGCCTATACAAATAGAAAATAGTATTCCCATACCAGTAACACATCCTATAACTGATAAAAACCACCCTACCAGACCACCTTTTTCACAAAGGTTGCAGCACAACAATCCTAAGCCTACTGAGGAGATAGAGTTTAACATCCTTGATCAGTTAAAGAATGTCAATTTCCAAATACCTTTATTTCAACCAATTAAGGATTTTCCTACATATGGAAAAGCCATAAAAGAAGCCTTCTTTAAGAAACTTGGTCGCAAGAAAAAGGATCCTCAGACAGTGCATGTGTTAGGTAAGCTATTGACATTATGTTAGGAAAGCTTACCATCCCAAAATATTCTAACCCAGGAAGCCCTATTGTTGAAGTCATTATTAATGGGATATCTAGTAAACATGCATTGGTAGATTTTGGAGCTACTATAAATGTAATGACTAGGGATTAATGCAACAACTTGATATAAACAACCTCTGAACCACCCCCACTATCCTGCAACTCACAGACAGTTCCACTGTAACACTTGATGGAATGGTTGAAGATATAGTTGTTGACATTTAGTCCCGGTAATACCCAACTGATTTCATGATCCTATCACCAAAGGCTACCTTAGGAGGATACCTGATTATACTTGGCAAGCCTTGGCTAGCAATTGTTGATGCTCATATTAGATGTCACTTAGGGGACACTACCATCTCTGATGGTCAGCATACAAAGACTTTAGTCCTGTACCCCCTACCCAACCCCAAATGGAATTAGCCTCACCAATATGGCTTGACATAGGAGAAGAAGCTGAGGTTATCAATTCAATGTCTATGTTAATGATGATAAAAAGAGACCCCTTCCTACAGCTTCAGGATGAAGACAAGGTGATCACCAACATCCTGCAAAACCAGTATGGATCAAACCTGGATTCTCTGGGTTGTTCTTCAAACAACTTCTCTCTACAAGTTTTAAGCCTTGATTGCAATGGTCTTCTCCTATAGCCAAAGAACTCTACCACCAATTTCTTCCCCATGAGATACAAGCACCCTCATTTACGGACGCATCCATGATAGAGTTGACTAAGAAAATAGAGGTGTCTCCTGGCCGTTGCCTGAACATAAATAGAAAACTAACCACTCAACAACAAACATCTCTGACTAAAATGCTGAAGGCCCATACTAGAGCATTTTCTTGGGACTATCCTGACATGAAAGGCTTGGACCCAAAACTATGCACTCATAGGATATATCTACAAGAAGAAAAACCTCTAGTGAGGCAATTTCAAAGGTGAGTGAACCCAACATTACAAGAAATCATTAAAATAGAATTGCAAAAACTCCTCAATGCTAGATTTATTTATCCCATATCTGATAGTCAGTGGGTTTCCCCATTAGTAATTGTGCCAAAAAAAGGAGGCAAATGGCGTGTGTGTGGACTATAGAGAAATCAATAATGCAACTAAAAAGGATCACTTCCCCTTTCCATTCATTGACCAAGTATTGGAATCCTTAGTAGGCAAAAAGTATTTTTCCTTCCTAGATGGGTATAGTGGGTACAATCAGATCTGAATCTTTCTAGAGGATCAAGAAAAGACAACATTCACTTGCCCTTGGAAGAATTTTTGGTGCAGGAGCACCTAGGCATTAGGATATTGAAGATGATCCCAAAGGATATTTTAATGATTTAATGTAAATCCATATGTTTGGATGTGGTATTCCATGTAATGGAATTGTAAGGGCAATAAAATTGTGAAGTTGTCATTTAGTTGTCATTGAAGACCTAGATTGGTCAAAAGGTCAAATTTGTATAAAAAGCCATGAAAATGCTAGAAATCATGTAAAAGGTCTTAAATATGTTATTTGGACATGTCTAGGGTGTTTTTAAAAATTGTGGAGTCATTTTTATTAAGTGTCACAACAGTTGTCAAAATGCATAAAAGTTGTAAAGCATGAAACAATGCAAAAATGCATTAAAAGTTGTCAAAAGGAAGATGAAAGGTCATAAGGGTAGTTAAGTAGTTTCTAACTACCTAAAAATGTATAAATATGATGTATTGGTCGAACCAAATCATATTGGAGAGAATAGAGAAAGGGGAGAACATTTTGGAACAATTAAGTGAGTTTGAATCTCTCATTTTGATTGGTTTTTTTTGTTAAGTTGCTGTTTCCAGGCCTTGTACAGCCATGTAAGGCCTGGAAACCATGTATATTTATAGTGGTTAGATATTATAATGAATCCTATTTCTTATGCTTTTGGTTTGATCAATTTTTATTAACTTTGGAGGAAGTTATGAGGTTTTTGGTGAAAGTCAGTATTTGCAGATTCAGGATTTTTGAGAATAGTCATATTAAAATGCATGGTAAAAATGCATATGGAAGAGTTAAGAGCTCTAGTTATATTCATTGGAAATATATTGGAGTAATATTTCATTTACTTTTGGTTTGGTGCAATTTTATGATGATTTGTGGAATCTATGACAATTTTAATGAAGACTGGTTCTAAACCCTCTTCAATGGAGTTGCAGGCAAAGAGTTGTGATGGTATAATGATTTATAGATTGGAAAAATAAATGGATTACATATTTAGAAACTAGAATCAGTAAAATTTATTTTGGAATTTTTTTAGTTTCATTTGGTTATGTATTGTGAAAGTTATATGATGCCCTAGGTGGATTGGGAAAATGAACTTTCTGTTTAATGACAGAAAATGGGTCTCGGTACAGAGATAATAACTTTTTACCTAACCGTTGGATCCTTCTATTTTGATATATGTTGTGATTATCCTAATTTTCCACAAAATCATTAAAGGGATTTGATGATATGTTTCAGAACAAAAGTTACAGATGCTTGAGTGATGATCTGTAAAACATGGCAGTGTGGACAACAAGTTTTGACAATGAATTATTTTGTTTTCTAATCAATGATGGGTTTGATCTTGTGAGATTCCCCTAATAAATTTCTCTTATAATGAAATGAAGATTGGATCAGATGGATCCTGTTATGTTTAAGTATTTTGAAGGATGCTCTGCATCAATTTTTCTTACTCAGTTCTTCCATTTGGTCTCTGTAATGCTCTAGCAACCTTTTAGAGAGCAGTAATCAACATCTTTACTAATATCTCTCATGAATGTATGGATATTTATATGGATGATTTCACAACATATGGTGAAACTTATGAGGAAGCCTTGAGCAACTTAGACAAGGTCCTAAAAATGTGTAAGAATATAATCTATCTCTTAACCATGAAAAGTGTTTCATGATGATGTAAGAAGGGATAGTACTTGGCCACTATATATCTACAGTAGGAATCCAAGTAGATCCGGCTAAAATTGAAGTCATTCAAAACCTTCCAACACCAACCAAGAAAAAAGATGTCCAAAATTTTCTTGGACATGTAGGCTATTACATAAGGTTCATAAAAGATTTCAGTAAAATGCCTAGTCCCCTTCATTCTCTGCTTACCAAAGATTCAGAATTTACTTGGACTCCAAGTTATGAAGAAGCCTTCCTGCAGCTAAAGTCAGTTCTTACAACAACCCCAGTCTTACAAGGACCAAATTGGGAACTTCCATTCCACATACATATTGATGCCTCAGATCATGCCATAGGAGCCGTACTTGGCCAAAAAGATGACATAGTAGAGCATGCTATATACTTCATTAGCAAAAATCTCCAAGGAGCCGAATTGAATTATATAGTCACAGAAAATGAGATTTTGGTAGTCATTTATGCCCTTAATAAATTCCACCACTACATAATAGGATACTAGATATTTGTGCATACTAACCATGCAGCAATTAAGTACCTTGCGAATAAGCCTACAATCATGGGGAGACTAACTAGATGGCTTTTATTGTTACAAGAATTTGATATCACCATAGTGGATAAGCCAGGCAAATCAAATGTGGTTGTAGATTTTCCCTCATGATTGCAGAACAAGGATGAATCACAGCTGATTGATGACAACTTTCCTAATGATCACCTATTCTTCATTTCAGCCAAAACTCCTTTTTATGCATATATTTCCAATTACTTGGTCTCTCAAAAGGTACCTCCCTATTTCTCACCAAAAGAAAAGAGACTCCTCATAGAAAAAAATTTCAATTTCTCATGGATTGTTGATTGTTTGTTCTATAATGGGCTTGAAAAAATATTGAGAAGGTGTGTAAGGGAGGATGAAACCTATGAAATCCTCCATGCATGTCATGATGAGCCTTGTGGAGGGCATTTTGCAGCTAAAAAAACAACAATGAAGATACTGAACACAAGATATTATTGGCCAACCGTCCATAAGATGCAGTCAACTATACAAGGAAATGTGACTGATGCCAATGGATGGGATGACCAACAAAGTTTGATGAAATGCCTCTCTTTCCATAGGTGGAAGTAACTCCATTTGATAAATGGGGGTTAGATTTTTTTGGACCCATTACTCCACCCTCAAATGAAAATTCCTACATTCTTGTATGTACTAACTATGTAACTAAATGGGTGGAGCTACGTGCTATGAAACATGCTAGAGGTAACAAGGTTGCTGAGTTTTTGTATGAAGAAATCTTCACAAGGTATGGTGTCCCAAGAGAACTGGTTACTGATCAGGGTGCTCAATTCACATCAACACTGATTACTGCACTTATGAATGAATATAACATTCACCACAGGACATCAAGTCCATATCATCCATAGGTGAATGGGCAAGTCAAGGTTACAAATAGAGAAATAGAGGCCATCCTAACCAAAACCATGTACTTACATAAAAAATACTGGAGCACAAGGTTACAAGAAGAAGTTTGGGCATATAGGACAACCTAGAAAACAACAACTGGTTTCACACCCTTTGAACTTGTTTACAACAAAAATGCTATAATGCCAATAGAATTTGAGCATAAAACATTGAGAACAACATTATAGTTAAACATTGATCTTCCAACAACACAACACGATAGGGTCCTACAACTAAACCAACTGGATGAAATGAGAAAGGTAGCCTTACAAGACACAGAGATGATCTAGATACAATGCAAAAGGTGGCATGACTCACACATCCTCACCAAACAATTTTCTCCTGGTGACTGGGCTCTCCTATATGACTCTCGCTATCAAGAAACCCAAGGTAAGCTTACTACACAATGGCTAGGTCCCTATGAAATAAAAAATGTCTATGCTAATGGTGTAGTTCAGTTATCAACCATCGACCCAGTACATTTCAAGTTATTGGTAAATGGGCATAGACTTCATCTGTACCACAAACCGCAAACAAAGTGCGAGTTCTTATGGCAGTCTAAGATTTCTCCTTCTGTAACTGAACCTCTTGCAACTAATCAAGATCCTTCATCCAATGAAACCTCCACACATAATGGACCTCCTCCAACTGAAGGCTTTTTCTAGCAGATGGACCTCCTCCTATGGGTGATTCTCCTGTAGCCGGCTACAACTTTCCACCATCACTTTAATTCTGCACGACTGCAGCCATAATAAAGTTTTCATTTCCCACCAAAATATTCTCTATCATAATAAATAACCCATCCCATCACCTTTTTCTCTTCCATTCATTCACCCGTCATGTTTTTCTGCACCATACTTCACTTTGCACAATACACATTATTATGTCTTTTCAGATATTGACATTTATGGTACTTTCACACAAGGTATGCAATCATCTATTCTATCACATACTCTTTACTTATTTAAACATAATTATCCTTTAAGATTCATTTAATTTAGCTATTCTTTCAAAGCAATGCTGAACTTTCGAACCAAGCATGTAGGGACACCTACGTCCTTTTCGTAGGGGACAGTCCATTAATATGAGATGAAATACATTTGCCCAAGATTTTTATTAATTTGTCATTATTAGCACACAAGCTTCAACAGTTTGATCATTAATCCACCAGCCTTAGCTTACGACTTTAAGTCCTTTTAAAAACCTGAAAACCAAAGCTAGCTTCAATTTTCACAATTCTCTGTTATTTTACCTCCCATATTTATTGAACAAATTCAAGAAACTCTAAAATAGTGTAGAGTGGGAAGTTTAGAAATTAGGAGAAATTGTGAAGAAGATTGAAGTCAAGAACTAAGGTTGTAGGGACTTTTGAGTGAACAAGTATGGGTGGGCAGCCTATTCGGTCAGAACCAGCTAATCACACGTCCATGTTGCAAGATCAGGCTAGTATTCAGGAATTCAATCATGTGGGTTGGCTCAGTTATCTTATTAGATTAAATGGTCATGACAAAGCCATTGCAGTGGAATTTTTGTGTACATTTAGTACTGGAGTGGCATATGTGAAAGGTTTACGAGTTGAAGCTTTAGAAGTACAAATAATAGAAGTCTCTGGACTTCCTGCTATAGGCAAACCTATTTCTCATGGTCATGATACCTGCATAGCCAGAGCTAAATTCTCCCTACCTACAGACACTGTAGTGGAAAGTAGAAAGAAAGGTACTAAAAGACTCTCGCTTCCAGGTGATTACCCTCAGTTAGTTGTTCATATTGTAAGATACATTACTTGCGAAGGAAGATTTTCTTTTCTACATGCCGTGCATTTTAAACTTCCAAGCCATTTGCGGCATGGATGCCTGATTAATGTTCCAAATGTCTTATACTCCCTATTGAATTTGATCTCTGAAGAAGTGATAAAGGGTAGAAAAAATGATGTTACCCATCATGGGTTAATAAAATTACTAGTAGAAAAAGCCCTATGTGATAATTCTCCCATGACCTGGGATGAATTTCTTACTGCCCCTCACATTCAATTAAATAGGGACAGACCCATGCCTATAGGGCCACACCCTAAGCATCATGAAGCGCAGGAAAATCCTCCTACTGAAGCCATTCCTGAAAATGAAGAACCTGCCATTCCAGAAAGAACTCAGGAGAACCCGCCTCTTCATCAAGAAGATATAATAGTAGAAGTTCCAAACACTAATTTCAGAGGGTGAAGAAATTGAGGTTCCTATAGAAACTCATAGTCCCCAGGAAGCCATGAAAAGTGAGAAAGGGAAAGGAAAAATATCTGGCTATGAAGAAGGTGATGCCCCTATTCCTCCTATAGCAACATCTACCTCAATAAGAACCAATCCACAAAAATGGCCTGTAGTATCAAAAGAAACACTAGTATGATGTAGTGTCCATTTGAACACAATGAAAAAGACAAAGGACTCACTTGTGATAGTTGGCTCAAGTCATGAAGCTTCTCTTTAGGAACCTATGGACATGGAACCACAAGAGAAAAATCCAACCATGGGAGGTGATGATGTGATGGAAAAGGAACCTCCATCCTCAAGACCAAAAGAAATAGAGAAAATGGATTTTTTTGATGTATCTTCTTCCCATCTAGGGAATGTGCAAGCAGATGATGTTTCAGTGGCATCTGTTCTAGTTCAATAAGGAGGTCATGAGGCAAGACCAGAACACCTGGTTCCACAGGAAAATTGATACCAGGTAATGATACATTCTTTGTCCTTGGATTATTTTCAATAGATTTAGTATGAAAATTCAATATGGGAAATAGAAAGGGATAGGTTAAAAAGGGAAATAGGGTAAAACAAGAAATCAAGCTCTTACAGGATAAGATGGATTCAGTTATGAAATTGGTTCCCATGATTATAGAATGTCGACCACTTCCTAGGGTGTATGCTCTGTGCTTGAGGGGACAATTCTTATTGTTTAAATTCATGAGAATTATCAAAGATTTAAGTGCTAACATAGATACCCCTCAAGCCTTTGTGGCCTCATATGAGATGTCACCTGACTTCATTAGGAATGTTCTTTGTGAAATTTATCTACATAATTATGCTATCCAATCAAACACTGAATGGAATCCCCTATTATTTGTGGGAGACATACATTTGTCCTCACTACTTTCTTGGGTCAATAATGAAATCTATTATGGGGAACAATTGAACAGGTATATGGAATTTGAACACAATATTTCACTTCCATTGCATCCTGAGAGAAAAACACCTAGATGGCTCTACTGTGACTGGTTGGAAATTGTCTATGGTTTTAATGATTCTACACACAGGAGAAGGATACTAGAAAACAAAGAGTAGGTACATACATAGTTTGAAATATTGTCCTTAGCTAATGGAAATAGAGCTGCAGATGGATTATAGTAGAGGTGGGCTAGACTGACCATGTCTTTGAAAAAGGAAGAGCCACATAGTGTCATCAACTTTAGAGCTGCCATGCAAAGGGTCCACTAGTATATAGAATTGGGATGACATCTGATACCAGAAAGATGGATGCCTCTCACTTTCTAGCCCCCTTGTACTCCTATGGCCAATATACATTTGTGTGGATGATGAGCTGGATGAAGATTTAGAGATAAGCTGACATGTAAGGGTTAACAGAATGAATGGATTCTACTGGAGGGTGCATAGTTCAATGATCGGGAAAACACAAGAAGGAGACTTTAGGGTGCTAGCAAAAATTAAAAATACTTCAGTGCCTGAGGACATGCACTAGTCTTCGTAGGGGAAAAATGATGAGGCATATTAATGTCATATTTTAAGATGCCCTAGGATGATATTTGCTAGACCTTTTTCCTTATTTTGATACATTTACCTTAAGAATTCTAAGTTTTTCTACTACTATATGGCATGCTACCATCATACATATAACTTGGTTCAAACGTACTTAAATATGCTACTCTTGGATGAATTACTATATTTCTTGTTTTGAAAGATATGGTTGTGTTTTAAATAAGTAGAGTAGTTGTTTGAATATGAATGATCATGTGTGTTCTAATAATTACTATCATAAATGTCTTATCCTATCCCTTGAAGGCATAGCACATCGGAATAGAAAATGTTGTTTTGACTAGGTATAGCGCATTTATTCATGGAGTGCTTAAGTCGGTCTTCCTGCAACTTCCAACAAAGAAGCATTTAGTGCAATGTCAGTTGAAGGTTTCCAAAGAACAAGGTGGTAGTTCCAGCGAAGAGCAAGGTAGCGTGTTAAATTACCTGAGAAGATCTAGGTGCGAGTGGGAAGTTAGATTTTCTATCACGACAACTCTTTCCTCTATTCTAGATTTAATCTATTTTAGTCTTAAAAGCTTTCCTTTTTTTAGTCGGTAGTGTTGTAATAAAGATCCACCTATTTCTATGGTGTGGTTAGGAAAGTAGTTAGGATTTTTCCTTTGAATATAGCCCCACTCCTATGTGAGAAATAGAGAGGGCATTGTCAAGTTTATTATCAATACACTTTTCAGTCATTTTCCTTGTTTTATAAAATTCCTGTACTCCATCATTCAATAAATAAATAAATAAAGTGTTGAGATTTAGTTGAGCATATTTATGATTTAGGATCCAAGGGGGCCCACTTGGTGAGAAATCCACAGTTAGATAGATTCATACTAGTTAGAGCCATTTCCCACATTTCTGCTATTTTAGTGCCAAGTGTTGAACTATTGTTGCAGCCAAAGCAGTGGAACAAAAGAAGTACTATGGCATAGTTCGTAAGAGTCTTCATGTTTTGTTAGAAGTTATATTTCTATAATTTCCATTCCAACACTTAATTTTCTGCAACTTCAGTTTAGGAATTACTCTAGCATTCATTCCTTGCAATCATAGAATAGTTTCTCTTCAACATTTCTTTCCCGCAACAATAATAAAATGTATAGTTGAGTGATACTTGGTGCATATACTTTGCTAGCCCATTTCAAGTAATACATCCCTGGTTTGACATACTAAATGAGTTTTTATGAAGAGGATAAACTTCTCAGTCGGATGTCCAATCCTTGAGTCTAGAATTACACCTAGTTTCTGAGCCTTTGTAAGAAGTGATCAACACCTATGGTAACTAGACACAAGTTTTCTAGCACAGATGAGACTCTTGTAGTTGAACAAAAGAGGTACAAATTTATGATTGGAGGATTGCAATATTTAACTCATACAAGACCAAATATATCACATGTGGTTGGAATCATTGCAAGATTTTAAGCCGATCCTAAATAATCACATTATGCAGTAGTAAAAAGAATAATGAGGTACACTTGAAAGGCACAACTGAATATGGATTGTGGTATGAAAAATTTGATGATTTTACCCTATGTGCATATACAGATGGAGATTGGGGAGGTAGTGTTGATGACAAAAAGAGTAAAAGTGGTGGAGCATTCTTCCTTGGATGAAGATTGGTTTCTTGGCTAAGAAAGAAAAAAATTGTATTTCACAGAGCACAACAGAAGCAGAATATGTAGCAGCAGAAAAAAAATTGTAACCAGATAATATGGATGGAACATATGCTGAAGGATATTGGAATAAAATTTGATGAGCTTGTTGTTATACACCGTGATAACACTAGTACAATAAGTATGTCTAAGAATCCTATACTACATTCTAAGACAAAGCATATAGAAATAAAGTATCATGTAGTAAGAGAGAAAGTTGCAGCGAAAGAAGTCAGACTTGAGTATATAAGTACAAAAGAGTAGATTGAAGATATATTTACAAAGACTTTACCTAAAGATACATTTGAGTATCTGAGAGGTATGCTTGGGGTTATGCCCTAGCCTACTTCTGAGAAGTGATGCAGATTGTTGCATCAGTCCAGTGGTATATGAGCTCTATCTTTTTCTAGACTAGATGTTGGTACTTCCTCTATGGGGGAGTATGTGTGTTTCTGAGCTGAGTCATGAGGACTCTAGTGAATGCATTTTCTAAATAGTGTCTTTTGACATTGAGTGGTAATTTGAATCAGATTGACATATTGATGCTTTACTATCATTGATGTCAATGGTGGAGAAGGATACATGAAAAAGATCCATTGATGAGGAGAATTGAATAGAAAAAAAAAGCAAGATTTGATTGATGAAGAGGACTTGAAAACATTTTAGAGCAGTAGTAATGCAAGTTGGTGTTTATGGAACTTGGAATGCTTTTTCATCTATGTTGCCATCAATGCCAATGGGGGAGATTTTTAGGAATGAATGCTGAATATATCCTATGGGAGAGTGTTCACAACCATTCTATAGCAGTTGAAGTTGTATTCATGACTGTGATTGTCATTGATGTCAACACAGTGATCTACTGAAGATTAGCAAAGAAGCAGACAATGTTTGTATTAGCGCACATGGAGTATTGAAGATCAAGCTATGAGGAGTTGAGGACTTACTCTATATTATGTCTTGATATCATGGTCAAGAGCGCATATATAAATTCAACTATTCATAATAGTTATGTGTAAATTAGTGGAAGTAGTATTTAGGCAGTGTTCCTGAGGAGCGGCTTGTGGAAATTGGATGATATATCCTAATCGGGATATAATCTGGGAATGTGAAGTTATACAGTTGATAAAGACATTATTATAGTGATGTGGATGTGACAACAAGGTTAGAGGTTGCACGAGTGAAGAATTATCTTGTTTGGAAGCCAATAATTTTATGTAATTATAAAATATTGTGTAACGTGTGGAAGTTTATATTTTGCAATTGGCTAAGCCTTGTTGGATGACTCATTTGTAATTATTTTAGTGTGGTATAAAGGAAGGATTATTTTCCTTTATTGTAAGAAGATATGAGAGATAGTATGAAAGTGAATTGCAGAATTGAGCAATATTTGTTATAAGAGGATATTCGAAGTATAAAGATCTGGTATTGAGATCTGATGAAGTAGCTGGTGCAGTTTGGCATAGACAAAGGAGAAAAGATAAGTTTCTGAGATCTATAAATATTTTGTATTATTTTATTGAGTAATATAGAGATCAGTTGGACAGTGTGTTCAGTGATCTTTCCCTTGAAGCTATTTGGGCAGTGGGTCCTTCTGTCTTCCATAACTCCTAACAGAGTTAGAATCTTTTAACAAGGATTCAAAGTCTCCTAACAGGGACTCATATGTACTGAATGTATTCATAAGGCTCCTAACAGAGTCCATCCTATCATAAGGAATTTTCATATTAGTGCATCTTTTGTGGGCACCATTCCCACTGGGGTTTACTCTCTGATCAAGAGGTTCCCTAGTTAACATATCTTGTGTTATTGTGTATGTTTATCTTTATATGGTTGTCGTTTATATTGATTACATGGTTGAAATATGTTAAAGGAGAAAAGAATTGTAGTTATCTAATAACTGATTCACCCCCCCTCTTAGTTATCTCGGCAGACTTTACTTTCTAATAGGTTGTTGGGATAGGTGAAAATATGGATGGGGAAGAATAATTTAGGTTTCTAGGATCAAGCATAATGGGCATTCAGACCTCAAAATCACCAAATAGGGGTCTAATAGGTTGAAATAAAGAATCTAATTATAGGTGCTAACATTTTGGGATGGTACATGTATAATAAATTAAATATTTGATAGGAGCGTAATTATTTAGGCAGTGGACATATCCAATTATCTTATTTACATTTATGAGTTCCCTTACTCATGTATAACATACAACAAACTATAAGTTTACGATGCATTTCCATTTGAATCACTAATCAATAAATATAACCTTCTACAACTAAGAACATTCAAAATTTCATTTACAAATACTTGTTATAATTTTTTAACACTTAATTTGAACATTTAAATGACATTCACAAAAGAAATTTCATTAATGAGCATAATATAGTAACAAATAATAATTTATGGAAAAATTATGATGGACTACACCAGGAGAGCTAGCTACATCTCATAGTACTGAGGAGAAGTAGTGCATACATTTGAGGTAGAGGTGTTGTTGTTTTTGGAACAACAAGACATTCCTCATAATATCATAATGGCACCATTGAAGCGACAAGGAATTCCTCATAATGTCACATCACCTTTGATCTCATCTTTATATTTTTTAAAACAATCAGTTCTCCTACCACCCTTGCATTACTTCTAGTACAAATAAACATTTTTACAAACTATTTCCTTCTTTCCATTTTCCTAAACTCTCTTCCCCTAAAGTGATAACACTACATTATATGAACTAAAAATGGGAATGGGTTAAGGAAACTTCACCCGTTCTCATTTTTGGTTCCTAAATATATGCTCCTATCTTTACACCTGCAAGCAATAAATTTAGTTTCCAACACACATACAAATATTTGATACTATGGATGTTGCAAATTCATTTGGCCATGGGAATTTTAGGGGCCAAAACATTAACAAGTTTAGTGAAGGTGACATGTACATGTTAATTTCAATTAAAGTGGATTTTTAATGGAAAAAATCCATAAGTGCCTATTATATTAAAGATACCCTTTAAAAAATATTTACCTAGAGACACCAAAAGCATAATGGAACAACTATATGAATTCATTAGTGTAGATGCAATACCAACTTGGTAAGTATAAGCTTTTCTACCATTAGTCTATGAGAGAGAGAGAGAGAGAGAGTACATTGAATAATACTGATGATCTTGGAAAGCCTTCTGGTAAAGTATTGAGTTATGACATGTCATTATGAGTTCATGTGTCTCCCCACTACTTTTTTGAGTTCCCCCGAGATGCCACCCTCAAAAACAAAAAATAGTGGTCAGATGCAATAAATGAAAAACATTTCCAAGGGGAATGATCCTAGTAATAGTGTTAGTATACTACGGGAAAGTGTAAGTGTAGAAACAAGCCTAAAAAATGGAAAGGGTTTTTTTCACATTTATTAGATTGAAATTAATATGGATTAGTTTATGTATTGATATTAAAGGGTCTAATTTTGAACTAGACCATGTTAATATTACAAGAATGTTCACAGATGCATATGGGTCTATTATAGTGTATGTAGGGGGACTCTTTCAGAGTTTTTTAACCTAGAAGGAGATCAAGAAATTTGAAAGTAGTACATTTCTCTTCAATTTAATCTCTCTCACATTTTTGAGAGTAGTATGATGAATCTAATCTAAAAGTTTGTCATTTGTACAGTGGAAAAATTGTTGAACTCCAAAAGTTCAAGTGGAAGAAAATGAATCTTAAAAATACCATCAATCATATATTAGATTTCAAGGCCAATAGTAACTAGGTCTTCTCAGTCCCACAAAGCTCATCATGCTACTAATAAGCTCATTTTTACTTTCCCTTTTAAAGTTTGGGATATTTAGTTAAGTGCTCTTCTAATTAGTGTTGTCTTTCTAGATTGACCATTGTTTCTATGAGATAAACATTTATTTTGGATTTATTCAAGGAGGCTTCTATAAAACCACTAAATTCTAATTCACATAATTCTTCAGAGTGGAAGGAATAGACTACTAGAGATGGAAGTAGGTATCAAGTTGATACATGGAATTTTTTTACATTAGTAGATCCATTTGTTTTAAGAAATAGTTTATAAAAGAAAGTTGGGTTTGATATGGTTTTTAATAGTTGAGAATGTTTTATTTGTTGCTATCCCTCCTTTTTTGGTTTCTATTGTTATGATTAACAAGACAAAAATAACAGTTACATGCAAATATAACCAATATCAGAAAATAATAAACCACACAAAAGAGAACACAAGACACAAAGATTTAATGTGGCTCACCCAATCCCTAGGCTACATCCACCAACAATGAGTCCAATATTATTATTATCTAGTGATTAAAACCTAATTATAATCCACAATCCCTTACAACTCAATACCACTGCAAGAAGATACTTAAACATACATCATACTGAAATCCCTAACCCTAAGCCATTATAACAAGACTTATGTCGGTTAACAATTTAACCCTAAAATACTTGACGAGTCAACCTAGGGAAAAACTTGATGAGTTAACCTAGGGAAATATTTGACGTGTCAACTAAAAAATGCTCCCTAATCATTCACCACAAGCCAACAATCTCCCACTTGGGGACTGCTCAGGATCCACACAAAACAATAATCTCCCACTTGGAGATTGATCCTATAGCTAAACTGCTACCCTGTGAAGCTCCCACTGAATCCAACTAGCCTGGACTCTACTGTCCCTTTATTTTATTTAGTCTAGTAGACCAACCAAAGTTGAACATGAGTTCAAATTCTCCCTTGTTACTACCTTTGTAAACATATCTGATGGATTATCATCTGTATGTATCTTTTCTAGCTTTAATTGCCCATCATCCAAAACTAACTGAATGAAATGGTACTGTAACTATGTGTTTTGTCTTTGAGTGCAAAGAAGAATTCTTCACAAGATGAATGACACTCTAGCTGTCTATATATAGATAATTATCCATCTGTAGATGTCCCAATTATTCCATGAATAATTGAAACCATATCATCTCCTTAGCTACATCTGCAGCAACAACATACTTTGCCTCTTTAGTGGATAAAGAAACCACCTTTTGTAGTCGAGAAACCCAACTCAGTGTTGTCCCACCAACAGTAAATACATAGCCCGTAGTACTCCGCCTACTATCTATATCTCCTGCCAAATCTGAGTCAACATAGCCTTGTATAGTAGTAGTAGATCCCTCAAAGTGTAAACACTTACTAGATGTACCTCTCAAATATCTGAGAATCCATTTGACTACATTCTAATGCTCAATCCTAGGGTGACTCATATACCAGCTAAAAAATCCCACTACATGTGCAATATCTGGCCTAGTACATACCATAGCATACATTAATCTCCCTATAGATGAAGCATAAGGTACCTTGGACATTTTAGCCTCCTCTTCTTGTGTCTTAGGACACATCTCCTTAGTCAATTTCAAATGACCAGGCAAAGGTGTGCTGACAACTTTGGCATTCTCCATAGAGAAATGTTGCAACACCTTCATAATATAATCAGCCTGAGATAAAGTCAATTTCCTATTTTTCCTATCTTTGCAAATTTTCATACCAAGGATTTGTTTTGCTACCCCCAAATCCTTCATAGAAAATGAATGTGCTAACTATTGTTTCAACCCCTTAATGTGATCCATGTTAGACCTAGCTACAAGCATATCATCAACATATAAACATAAAATAATGTAGCTATCATCATCCAACCTTTTAAAATAAACACAATGGCCAGAATGACACCTACTCTATCCATGCTTATTCATAAAATTATCAAATTTAATATACCATTGCCGAGGTGCTAGCTTCAAGCCATATAAACTCTTCTACAATCTGCACACTAAATTATCCTTAACCTTGACCTCAAATCCTCATGGTTGTACCATATATATTTCTTCATCCAAATCACCATGAAGAAAAGCTATTTAACATCAAGCTAATCTAAATGCAAATCTTCAACAACTACAATACTTAAAACAATACGAATATAAGTCATTTTAACAACTGGAGAAAAAATCTCATCAAAATCAATGCCCTTTTTCTATTCAAATCCTTTTACAACTAACTTGGCTTTAAATATTTTCTTACCTCCATCCTCTTCCTTCAGCCTATAAACCCATTCATTTTGTAAAGCCCTTTTACCTATAGGTAAATTACATAAATCCCAAGTTTGATCTTTCAGCAAGGAGTCCATTTCCTCTATCATGGAAGACTCCCACTAAAGATTTGTATCTACCTGCACAACTTCATTATAACATCTGGGTTCACCAACATCTGTTAATAAAATAGAATACAAAGAGGGAGAAAATCTTTTTGGAGGCCTACTTAGCCTTGTTGACTTTATAACATTCATTGGGGTTTGTGGTATTTGTTGTTGTTGTTTTTTCAGAGCATAAAGAACTACTAGAACATCATCTTTTGGAGTATCATCCAGTACTACATAATCATTTTCTTTATTCTCATGATGCTAAAATAGATCTTTGTACAACACTTTCTCATTGAATATGACATCCCTGCTTCTTACAATTTTGTGATTTTCAAAATCCCAAAGCCTATAACCAAATTCATCAATACCATATCTAACAAATACACATTTCTTTGAATTAGCTTCCAACTTGGTTCCATTTTTCAAAATCTATATGTGCAAATGCTTCACAACTAAAGGTTTTGAGAAAAGAATAATTCACCTTCTTACCAGTCCATGCTTCCTCTAGAATACCACAATCCAAAGGAATAGAGGGACCTCTATTGATTAAATAAATAACTATATTGATAGCCCTCACCCACATGTTTAAGGGAAGTCTAGCATGCAACGTCATACTCCTTGCACACTCCATTATTGTCCCATTCATGCGTTCAACCACTCCATTTTCTTATGGAGTCCTTGGTATAGTTTTTTGCCTATGAATACCATTAGAGGAACAATAATCTTCAAATTATGTGCTGCAATACTCACCACCATTATCAGATTTGAGACATTTTATCCTTTTACCAATCTTATTCTCAACCAAGCATTTCCATTTCTTAAAATTTTGAAATACATTAGATTTTTGTCTAAGGAAATAAATCCATAATTTTCTTGTTGCATCATCTATAAATGTAACATAATACAGAGAGCCACCAAGGTAAGATACCCGAGTTGGTCCCCATACACCTATATGCACAAACTCTAATTTCTCATTTTTCTTTTCCTTCCCATTCTTCACAAAAATAACTCTCTTTTGTTTTCCAGAGACACAATTTTAAAAGAAATCTATATTGACACATTTCAGACCAAGTAAAAATTTCTTTGAATGAAGTAATTTCATACCTTTTTCACTCATGTGCCCAAGTCTGTTGTGCTAATGTGGTGTGTCAGAATCTACAACAATTTATTGATGTTCTTCTTGCTCAACTACAACAACTGTTCCTGAACATTCATTTTTCTTTGAAATAATTAAAGTAGAAGGAACAATATGAACTGTACAAAGATATAAGGTGCCTACTTTCACACCTTTTGCTACTACTTGTAATACCCCAAAAAAGGGCTATAAGTTCATTAATCTTCTATATCAACATATCGAATGAAATCGACATCAAAGTCCTAACCAAAGGCGCATCTGAACATCATCAAATCCTAACTAATTATCATAAATTCTGCATCAGGGAATATTCCTAATAATATTCCTAATTTATCTAATTATCTTTAATTTAATGATTATTTGGCGATAAATCACATTTATCCTAAGTTTGATTAATTGAATATTTTCATATTTAATTAATTAAGTTTAATTCTACCACTTAATTATTTAATTGAATTTAATTATATTTATTCCTAATTATTATTATTTAAATTTGACAATAAATCAAAATTCCTATTATTAATTGATTAAATTCTTATTTAATTAATTAAAGCAAGTTGTCAATTTTTAATAATATTGTTTTTGAATAAAAGTTTGAGAAATGATTGATTAACCCATAAATCAATTGTTTTATTTTCCAAAATTAGTTAAGTTGAGAATAAATCACTTTATTTATTTATTAATTCATAATTATCCATGTGCACAATCAAAGAGCAGTTAAAACTGCAAATCAAAAAAATCAATGCAAGTTATTGAATTTTTGGAACTCAACATCATTTTTGAGTTTTAAAGTTGATCTAAACTTCTAATTTGAGTTAAAAAGCTATTTTTGCATGATTTGCATGTTTTTGTGAATTAAATTATCTTTATTATCAGATAACTCAAAAATCAAGCTGAGTTAATCTGAGTGATTTATGGCTTTCTTCCATGCACCTCCAAAGCCTTGGATTTCTATAAATTAAAAGCCTCAACTCATCTCAAAGCATCTCATATTTTTGCATCCTCGCGTTGTTGAATTGGAGGGCGAGGAATCAAAGCTTATTGCGAATCAAGGCTATTGTGAGATCAATTTGGTTTTTATTCATGTCATATTATTTCTAGATTAGCATATCATAGATCAATTTTCATATTAGCATAGATTCATATCAGTTTTCATCATATCGTTGCATCTAAAATCCAAAAAAATAGATTAATTGCATTCAATTCATATCCATCTTTTGCATTCAAATCCTTCATTTAGGTGTCTTCAAGATCACTGATCTCAATTGCAATTTGAGAATATCAATCTCGCACCTACTAGAAGGCAGTAAATCGCTTGGTTAGATTAGATTTTAATATTGCACGATTTGATTTTTGCTAACCTCTAATATTTTACTGAAGTGTTGTGTCTACAAATCAGGTACAATTTTCACACACACATTTCTAGTACCCACCGTGGGGCCCTGAAATGGGTTTCCAATTCAATTATATCAATTTCTATCTTTTTCTCCTTAGTTTCTGTGCAAAAATATGATTTTTATTTTTTGTCCATACAATCTTCATACGAGTTTCTAACAAAAGTCATTTCGCACTGAACCCATTATCGTACGACAGTCTATCGGATCGAGAATCATACCAGGCTATACACACTATTGTCTAGTTGTTCAACTATCATTTCATCATACACCCAGTGTCGTACGAGTTTCTAGACTGTCATTTGGTAACAGACCCACTGTTGTACGAGTTTCAGACTGTCGTCTGGTAATAGACCCATTGTCGTACGAGTTTCAGACTATCATCTGGTAACAGACCCACTGTCGTACAAGTTTCGGCATCAAGTTTCAACTGTCATTTCATATTTCAGGGCAGTTTGTCATATTTGGTTTTCAGATTTTGACTAACGGCTAATCTTAACAATTGAAATTCTCTATTTTCTATTGACTCCTGCTGGGTTTGATTGGAAAAAAGTGAAAGAATTGCTAAAAATTAGGTAAACATCTACTAAGCACGTTACAAGGATTCTAGGTATTCTCCTTAATCTGATAACATTTCAATTTGGACTTAAAATAAATCCCACATGTGTCTAGCTTGAGTGCTTCTTTTCATGCTTTTGTTTTACACACTTGCATAATTGATACTAGGTTGTGACACCTTAGGTATTTATTGGCAGTCTTAGATTACTTGTGATTGATCTAGATTGCTATCTTGGGTTATTGGACTCGCTAAATCTATCAGCCCCTCATTTTCACCCCGTGGTTGCAATATCAGCACCACATTAAAGGGGAGGGCTCTACAGGAAAGAAGCGTTAATTGTTCCACCAGGCAACCCTTTTGTGCTTTTTGGAACTCACTCGTTTTCTAAGTTGTGGACTCATTTTTAGCTTGTGTGAGGGGTTAATTTTTCCACCTTGTGGACTCACCTCATATTTGCTTTAAGCATTAAGTGTTCCTCTTTCTTCTTTTTGGGTACTTTCGGTAGATTTTTTTTCGAAAATATATCTGTGAAAACATAGTAATTAGGCCCTATGAATACTATTTGTGATTCTTGAGAGATTGGATTCCCAGTGAAATCCTTCTTGACGAAAGAATCCTTGTAGGTAGGGAGGATACTTAGTGCATTTCACATTCAACTTGGTTAGTGCGTCTTCTCTTATTGATCGATACATTCTCTCCCAGGAGAGGTTGATAGATCACGTGGGGTAGACATCATGAGCTTTGGTGAATCAAAATTTTTTTAGTGTGTCTTCCCTTATTGATTGATACATTCTCTCTCCAGAGGGGTTGATAGATCACGTGGGGTTGATATCATAGACCTTGGTGAAACAAACTTTGTCTTAGCGTGTCGGATTAATCTGCTTGCTTTGTTTGGGTTAAAAGTGAAGAGGCATCAAAACCTTAGATTTGGAGCCAAGTCCCCTTGTGGTACAATACTGTGAGTCATCTTTAGAGAGGGTTAACCATAGCAGACACTCCCTTCATAGGGAAAATTGCGTTGACAGAACCTCAAGCGGTAATAGCCATTTTCACCGTGGTAGTGACAACCACTATATAAATGTCCTTGTGGAAGAAATCTCCATGGGTATGGTTCATTGTTGGGTTGTCAGATCTCCCTAGCAGCTCCTGAAGATTAAGTTCTTGGACTGTGTCAAAACCCTGGTGCACCGGGATTGGAGTTTACCCCTTTAGATCATAAAAGTTGCAGAGTCAAACCATTACTAAAAACCCTAGCGAGGCCAATTTTTATTTTCTAGGGTATATGTGCGTCATTGCAAAACATTTTTGGAACATACACAATTAGCGCTTGTAAGGATTAGAATGAATAAGTCACTTGATTGTTCATGCACAAGGTTGCTTTTGCCCTTGTTCATTGTTTTCAAACATGCTTGAAATCACTTGCTTGTTGTTTTGTGTGCTTTCTTATCTATCTGGTTACTAAAAATGAACAAATCTGTTACAATTCTCAAATCTGATTGAAATTTGCAAACAATCTGAATCTGAAAACTCAAAATTTGCAAAATCTAAAGTAAAATTCTTTTCTAGAGTCAAAAGTCATCTCAAGAGGTCAGAAAGTCATACAAGTTTTCTCAAAGTGTTGTTTCATTACAGCCCATCTGTCATATGATTGAGTACCCAATGTCGTACGAGTTTTCATGCCAGCAAATTCTCAAAGTCAAAATCCTGCAACTGTCGTATGAGATTTTCAAGTGTCATTTCAGTGGCTACCCACTATTGTATGAGTTTTGCAACAGTCATTTCATAGCATACCCACTGTCATACGAGTTTGCAGAGTGTCATTTGGGAAAATTGTTAAGAGTTGTCAGAAAATTGTCAGAATTGCCAGATATTTAGCTTTTTCAGCCTAATTTCAGAATCTGTTGAATGAATCACTATGTCAAGAACATAGCAGTAGCTATTGAGAATCCAATAATTTTCCTAAAGTGGCCTTTTGAATCTGATTTAGCCTTCTATTTAATCGATTTGAGTCTTTATCATCTCGTGTCAAAACCTTGTCATAACTATCAATCTTCAATCAATCAATCATCAAAATGACTAAGTGTTGTGATATCTTTTCCGCTATCTTTTGGGAACCTACCCATACATCTAGGGCATAGTATCCTTCATCCATGTCTACTTGAATCTTCAAATCAATCAAACCTTGACAAGGTTGCGTCATCTGATCATCTTGATTCAATTCATTCTTCAGTTATCTGGATCTTATTCTTTTGTTTCACTTGAGGTTAATGGTGGAGACTAGAGCTTCCTCTCACAAGAAATCTATCACCACTCTCCAAACTCCAACTCTTGAGCAACTCATCAATTCTGGTCTTTACGAGGATGACGGTCTTGGCAACTATCGATTGAAATTTGGTTACATACCTCCTCCATCAACTCATGGAGGTACTCAACATACCCCTCATCAATCTAATCCAGGGAGTCCACAAACCCCTACCATGTCTCAAGTAGGGACAAATTTTGGCTCTCAAAGAGCTCAATCTCAACATGGTGCAGATCAGGAACCCACACCTGAAGAAATTGCTCAATATCAAAATGACGATAACTTCCAATGGATGATGAAGCATTTCTTGAAAGAAGATAGAGAAGCATACTTTTTACAATTAGCTCATCAAGGAGCTAAGCTTCCGCCTAAGTTTAATGTCAAAGCTATCATCACACATGAGGAAGAAACTCCACTCATAGCTATGATGAAACAAATACATACTTTACAAGTCAAACTGAATCAACTCGAAAAAGAGAAGGAACCCAAAGAGTTCTCCATGGAGGCTCTATGTCAGAGAATTCTGTACACAATCAATGGAGTTCATGCATGAACCAACCTATCTGATGCATCTCTTCCCTTGATCTCTAGGGGGAGCAGCCATCCATTGGTTCTCTAGACTGCCTTCTACTATCAAAACTTTTGAGGAGTTGATCAAATTGTTTTATCAACAATACTCCTACAATATTAAACATCTAGTTACCATGATTGATATCTGTAATCTCAAGCAATATCCAGGGGAACCAATACTAACATTTCTCAAGAGATGGAGGAAGAAGTTCTCTCTATATGCCAGACCTATTCCAGAAATAGAAAAATTGGAAATCTTCATCAACAACCTTGTTCCAGAAATCAATTATCCTCTACAAATGCAAGATCATACATCTTTTGATAAGATGGTAGATAATGCTATCAAAATTGAAAAAGTGCTTGTGAAAAAAGGAGAAATTACGCTTCAAAAAGACAAGTATGAATTAGGATCCAGTTCTAAAGACAAGAACAAAAAATGAAACAAGAACAAGGGCATCATCACAGATGGCATTATTGACACTGTCTGTGCCCCATCAAAGGCACCAGCCTACAATCTCACTCTTGGCACTCAAGCCATTAAAGCTTTAGAGAAAAAGTCTTTTGAACCATCTCCAAAGAAGCTAGAATACAAAAGATGGGATAAACATCGAAATTTTACTCCTTTGGGAGAGTCTTTAGAATTAGCTATGAAAAATCTACTGGCTGATAACATCATCTCTTTACCAGCAATCTGACCAAATGATCAGGACCCCAAACTGAAATGGTGGAGAGGAAATGAATTCTGTGATTTCCATCGGAGTAAAGGTCACAAAACTAATAATTGCTACCACTTGAAGCATACCATTCAAGATCTGATCGATAGTGGTGACATCACAATTGACAATCCCCAGAGCAATAATGATCATACAACATTCACAAAACCATTTCTGAAACATGGTCAAGAAGTTTCAACTTCTCAGCCTAATATGGGGGCAAAAGTCAACTATGCCTACCTTGGAAATAATGTTGTCATGAATATGGTTGAACCATGTCTCTCTGAAAGTTGCAATGTCATCACAATTGTATGAAGAGACAAAGATCATTCCTTAGCTAATGCAGTTACTCAATCACAAGCTCAAACACATCTGAAAGGCCAAATCCCAGATTCATCAAATGTCCCTAAGGTGCCCTTCAATCTTTCATTTGCTTCTAAATAGAAGGTTGATTCCAAATCTTCCAATCCAAAGGATATAAGGCATACATCTTATAGCATTGTCCAACAACTCCAACACACTAATGTGAAAATCTCCATGTTTGAGTTGCTTCGAATATCTCTAGCTCATAGATCCATTCTTGATAAAGCTTTGCTCGGTTCCAATGTTCCTGATGACCTTGATTTAGACAGGTTCCAGACTATGGTTGGACATCTTACATCTCCACAATATATCTCCTTTCAGAGGAAGATGACAACTCCTTGAGTCACCCACATAATCAACCTTTTCATATAGAAGTCTTGATCCAAAACTGTAGAGTCAAACGTGTGTTGATAGATGGGGGTGTTGGCCTAAACATTTGTTCTTACAGCTTGATCACACAATTGGGATTTTCAGAATTGGCTATTGATCCTAGAAAGAAAATAACTATCAAAGCCTATGATGAACAAGAAAGATCTTCTAAAGGCACCATTATCTTACCTATTAGAGTGGGTCCAGTTATCAAAGATACCATCTGTCAAGTGCTTGATCTACCTTTGGCCTACAATGTCCTTCTAGGGAGACCATGGATACATGAAATGCAAGCTATTCCTTCTACATACCATCAATGTTTGAAGTTTCCTTATGAAGGAGTAGAGGTTACTATCCCCACAGATCTGAATACAACTTGCAACACCTTGAAGGAAAGTGCAGATAAGCTTGTACCTAATAATAGAGAATCTTCCATTGAACCAACTAAAGAAGCATCCACATCTAAAATGGAAGATCTTGCAAAAGAGGTTAATATCAAAGAAAATAGTATGGGAGAATATACTATCGAACCAGTCTTATCTTTGACATCTCTCCCTATCTCGCCTAAGTCTTATGGGAAATCTTTGAAACAATCCAAACTAGATTCTAAAGAACCTCTTGAAGTATATAAAAAGAATTTTGTAGTAGAACAAGTATCCAAGCAAGAATTTGAAGAGGATGAAGCTGTGCTATCATGGCTATACAAAGACAAAATTGAATCTCAAGTTGTTCAAACTAGTGACTCTACAGTATCCAAACTCCCTTCTAAGTTGTATGGTCCAGGAGATAAATTAATAGCTAAGATGAGATATTCAGGTAAAGAACCTCTAGGAATTATAGGAAAAGGTCTTGAGGTACCTCTCGCACATACTGGTAGAGAAAATAAAAACAAAGTTGGCTTAGGATTTAAGAAGAAACCATATCACCTCAAAGGTAATTGTTCCCATGTCATAGAGAAAATCACACCAGGAGAACCTCTTCTTAAGAAAGAAGAAACAAAACCATCAGATAGTGATTCAGATAGCTTAGAACTCATCCCCTATGAAAAATTGCCTAAGGAAATCAAAGACCTTCTTGATGATAAAGATGATCTAATCAAAAGAATTAATGTGGTAGAAACACAAGAATCTACTATCAATCAAGAGATAGTTGCAACACAAGAACCAGCTAATCTCAAAAACAATCAAGAAGAGGGAAGTGGTAGTGATTCTAAGACAGATTCCCATGAGTATGAATTCAAATCAGAATCTGAGGGAAACCCTTCTTGGGGTATTCACCTCGACTTTACTCATGTTTTAAGATTTCCTAGAGATCCTAAATCAGAAGATGAATCAAATGACTATGAATGGGGAGCCATTCTAGAACCAGATGAAAATGAGCTTATTACAGAGAAACATGTTGATATTATTCACCAATATGTACCTAATCCCAATGTGATTCTAGAGCGAAATGATGAACCTATCGAGTCTGATCCACCTATGGCTGAGTTGAACTCCCACGATGACATTGAGCCTATTCATGAATTGAATGTCTTAAGTTGTAATATCACCTTTGAACTTGAGCATTGGGTTAGGACCAATGATGACAGATCCATATCCATAAACACTATCTCCCAATCTTTCCCTACTTTGACTATCTAATATCCAGAACTTATTGATCAAACCTCCACAAATCCGAGCCAGGGTATTTATAACTTCTTGAATGACTATGCCCTTGCTTGCTACCTCAATGTAGTTGATCCTATGAGGACTTCCATCAGTGAACCGAGCATTAGCATGACCAAGTCAGACATCAAATATCTTAGTCAGAAAAACAAGAATAAAAAGAAAAAGAAAAAGAGTTCTGAGGGTGAAAACTACTTTGTGGCAGTCTCAAAACCTACAAAAGTCAAAATAAAAGACATATCCAAAGGTGAAAACCTCTCTGAGGTGCCTAAGGATGAGATATTTGATGTCCTTCTGAGTCATTTACAGGACAAATCTCCAGTTCTAATTGAGCCCACTCAATCCATCAATTTGGGTACAATAGAGGAACCACAATTGGTACATGTAGCACAATCATTATCAAAAGAAGAGAAGCAAACATTTACAACATTCCTAACAAAGAAGAAGATCAACTTTGCATGGAAATATTTAGATATGCCAAGATTGGATCCTAATCTCATAATGCATCATTTATCTATCGCTCCAAATGTCAAACCTGTCAAGAAAAAATTAAGAAAGATGCATCCTCATGTTGCACTCTTGGTAAAAGCTGAATTAGAGAAGCTCCTAAACGCTGGATTCATCTGAGTTATTGACTATGCAGAGTGGATCTCTAATATTGTGCCTATTTCTAAACCAGATGGCTCAATCAAAGTGTGCACAGACTTTAGAGATGTGAATAGAGCATGCCCTAAGGATGATTTTCCACTGCCTAACATTGATATGATAGTGGACATGACTGCAGGTTTCGAGATGTATTCCTTAATGGACGGTTTCTCTGGATATAACCAAATAAAAATTGCTCCAGAGGACCAAGAGAAAACTGCTTTCACATGTGCATGGGGCACCTTCTGTTGGAATGTCATGCCATTTGGGCTTAAAAATGCTGGTGCTACATATCAAAGAGCAATGACATCTATTTTCCATGACATGATGCATCGAACTATGGAAGATTATGTTGATGATACTTTAGCAAAATCTATGATCAGAACTGAACATCTAAAGGACTTGAGCATGATCCTAGACATAATGGAAAAGTTTAGTCTCCGACTAAATCCTAAGAAGTGTGCTTTTGGTGTCACTTTTGGAAAGCTCTTAGGATACATAGTTTCAAAGAAGGGCATTGAAGTTGATCCGGCTAAAGTCAAGGCTATAATAGAGATGCAACCTCCCACAAATATCAGTCAAATGAGGACGTTACAAGGAAGAGTTCAATCTATCAGAAGATTCATATCACAACTAGCGGACATATCATAGCCTTTTACAAAAACATTACATAAAGGTTTGACCTTTGCATGGAATGAAGAATGTGAGAACAACTTTAACCATATCAGTAAGTATCTATCAAATCCACCTATCTTGATGCCTCCTATTCATGGGAAGCTATTGATCTTATATGTTTCCGTAATAGCCACATCACTGGGGGCATTGCTAGCGCAACATGATGAAGACAAAAAGGAAAGAGCCATTTATTATATAAGCAGAACATTGGTGGCATATGAAAATAACTATTCTATGATTGAGAAAGCTTGTCTCGCTGTGATCTTTGCATCACAGAAATTGAGACACTATATGTTAGCTCATACCATGCATCTAGTAGCAAAAATTGATCCACTAAAATACCTACTCAGCAAGGCTGCCCTCACAGGTAGACTGGCTAAATGGGTCATGCTTCTAAGTGAATTTGACATTGAATATGTTGAAAGAAAAGCTATAAAAGGTCAAGTTATTGCTGATCAACTAGCAGATGCACCCATGTTTAACGACACACCAATGCAAATGGAATTTCCAGACTCCTCTATTATGCACCTATCTTCTAGAGAATGGCGATTGTTCTTTGATGGCTCCTATACACAGAATGGATTTGGAGCAGGCATATTGTTCATAACTCCTCAAGGATACTCCATCCCAAAAGAATTCAGACTAAAGTTCCCCTACACAAACAATATTGCAGAATATGAAGCCCTTTTGAATGGTATGAAAATAGCAATTGAATGGAGAGTAACAGAGCTACACATTCATGGAGACTCTCAACTTGTTATTCATCAAGCCAATGATGTGTACCAAACTAAAGATGAAAATCTCATTCCTTACAAGAGAATGGTAGATGATCTTAAGAAATATTTCATGTCTATCAAATTTGAGCAAATTCCTAGAACGGAGAACAAGGCTTCCAGTGCAATGGCAACGCTATGTACTTTATTACAACAGCCTGAACATGAGCTACACTATGAGTTCCTGGTGGAAGCACTCTCTTATCCTGCATATGACTCCCCCAAACCCACATGATCTGCACCATTATTGGTCATGATTCATCTAGATACAAAGACCTCTTTTCCTATCTCCAAGACCAAATCATTCCTGATACCTTCAACCACCATGAAAAGAGATACCTTATCCGTAATGCTTCCTGATATGTCATCATTGGTCATGATCTATACAAATGAGGTCTAGATGGTACACTACTTAGATGTTTAGAATAGGAAGAGTCTCAACGTGCATTAGAGGAAGTCCATGATGGTATTTGTGGGTCACACTCAAACGGTTTAACACTAGCTCAAAAACTTATTAGGGCTGGGTACTATTGGCCTGAAATGGAGAAAGAGTCTATCAAATTTGCTAAGAATTGTCAAAAGTGTCAAGTACATGGCAACCTAATTCATGCTCCAGGGAGAGATCTAATTCCCTTTACAACACAATGGCCTTTCCATCAATGGGCATTTGATCTTATCGGGATGATTCATCCTCACTCTTCTAATGGACATACCCATATAATCACTACTACAAATTATTTTACAAAATGGGTAGAAGCAGTCCCTTTGACACAAGCAACTGGAAAGCAAATATCTATGTTCATATTGAACTATATCATATGTAGATATGGGATACCTCATTCCATAATCACAAATAACAGTGGACAATTCAAGAACAAAGACCTAGATGATCTATGTGCCAAATTCAAGATCACCCAACATTGGTCTTCTATCTACTATCCTCAAGGGAATGGACAAGCTGAGGCCTCTAACAAAAATCTATTGAAAATCTTGCACAGAACAGTAAACAAAACCAGCAGAGACTGGCATCTCATGATTAATCTAGCTCTATGGGCCTATAGAACAAGTATCAGAACACCTATAGGGGCTACACCTTTTTCTTTAGTTTATGGGTCTGAAGTGGTACTACCTATTGAGGTTGAAATCCCATCACTAAGAATCAGAATGAATGGTCTAGTAACTGATGATGACTACAGAGTGTTTAGGTTACAAGAACTTGAACTACTAGATGAGCATAGACAAGCAGCATATGATCATCTCAGAGTATATCAGAAGAGAATGTCTAGAGGCCACAACAAGAAAGTCAAACATAGAAAATTTCAAGTTGGTGATCTAGTTTTGAGAGAAAATCCTAAAAATCAATCCCATCGAGAACGCAAGGGGAAGTTTGAACCCAACTGGCTGGGTCCCTTTATAATCACTACTACTTTTGGCTCTGGTGCCTATCAACTCTCAATGACTGAAGGAGAATAGCTCTGAGAACCAATCAACATTCTCCATTTGAAGAAATTCTATGCCTAAGGCATTTAGTCTATGGTAAAATGTCTTGAAAAAATCTTAAAAATTGGAAAATGTCCTAAAAACATGAACATCTTGGTGAAAACCTAGCAATAGGCGCCTTGATGATTCACAAAAAAAATCATAAACTATCAAAAATTCAAAAAAATTGAAAAATAAAAAATACAAAAAAATGAGAAAAAGAGAAAAAGTGCCTTGGTGAAAACCTAGAAATAGGCACCTTGGTAGCAAAAATAGAATCTCTGCCAAGATGGTGAAAACCTGGCAAATGGGTGCCACTTGTTTCAAAATGCTCCATCTATCAGGACAATCTTGGTCTTTCCCAACTTTCAGTTTTTCTTTAGTTTGTACATATCTCTCGGTTTGTTTTTGCATTTCCCATTTTCAAGTAAGTCGGTCTGTACACCAATCAGCTCAAGCGTCTGTATCCTATCAATGTTAACACTTGGGGGCAATCAATGTCATATCCTATGGTCTCCTAGTATACTTTAGACGTATTATATCCAGTTAGAGTCCTTTGAAGCTTCATGAGAGTCAGTCAGTCAGTCTTGTCTCCAGAAAGGATTTTGCATCTACAACAACAATCAAACACAAACTGAAAACAATCTGTTCTTTTCATGCTTTTATCTCCTTGTATGCTTACTGATTTGGATTGAGATTTTTGCATATTGTGTCCCTTCGAGCTCTTCAATGATGTCCTTTATAGGATTTAGAGAGTGATGATTGGCGGCATAATCTTTTCTTTGTTTTCTTCTTGTATGTGAAAATCTAACAACTTTGGAAATTCTGGATTGAAATGGTGTCCGACTGTAAGAGCCTCTATCTCGAATTGGATGGCCATGCGTGCCTCGACCATTGATACTTGGAAAATTCAAGGAAGTTTGATCTAACTATTGTCTTTTTGAGCGAGTTCTTTCTCCTACTGTGAAACACGATCTTACCTAAGGATTTGAACGATAAAGGGTCACTACGGGTAATTCACATCAGATTTAGAATAATCTCTTGGTTGTTTGATGTGTTTGTCATGCAAGGCATGTTCAGGTCATCATGACATTTATGTTTTGATGCTTATACAAATTGCTATATCAAAATGGACATGATATTCAGGTCATCCTGGCGTTTATGCCTTGGTGCTTATATCTAATCTGACATTCCAAAAATAAAATCAATATTCATATATCCATGGTTGTTGACCAGTGGGTGTTGTATTGATTCTTGCGCATACAAATCGATATTCATATGTCTATGGTTTCATAGCTAGTGGGCATTGTATTGATTTATCTGATTACCTAAAAGTTCAATGATGATAACAAATCGACACATGATCAGTGACTAGGTCCTAGGTCTTAGGTTGCATTTCATTTTGCATGTCTCTTTGCATTTTGCATGTTGCATGATCTCACAATGGCTAAATGAACTTCAATGCTTAAACAATTCTCCACTCACATCTTCAAATCTAACAAGAGCTGAATCTCACATGAAGGTTCCTCCAATGAAACAGCAAGTAGAATCCTTTTTCGGGATCAAAATCAAAATCTGAGATCATTCATATTGTCAACTACTTGCATAATCGACCTTCAATCATCACAGAAATGAACAGAAATCCATAATTCAACTTAATTGATTATCTTCCATCAAACTATCAAAATTTCAACCATGGTCAACTCATGGTCAAACCTAGTCAAACTTGGTCTTTTCGACCTCCAAACGATGCAGAATGTGTTCTCAAATGTGTATAACCACTTCTCAAATCAATTAACATGCTTCTAAACTATAACACTAACTTTTCTTGTCAGATTTTAATTTTAATCCTGGAGGGGGCATGGTATTGCATATCATTCAAAGTCTATAGTCAAATTTGAAATCATATCTTCCTTAGTAATCAAGACAACAACCACGTCTAGTTACTGATTCATCAAAAGTCCTCATCGCTCAGGGCAAATCTATCATCACTTGGGGCATATCAGATTCATCGATCCATATCAATCTGGTAGTCTCCTAATCTTGTAAACTATATTAGTTTTTTGCAACCATCGGTTCATTAGTGTTATTTCCTTGGTTCTTCGGCAACTGAAGGGTTTGGATGTGATACCTGCTAGTTCTGCTAAGACAATCGAGTCTAGAACCGGTCACTCACTTCTTTGCAATCCTAAGGTTTGGAATCAGGCGTTTTGACACTCTTTTGCAATCATCGGTTCATCGCTGCTACAGTGAACATTATCTTTGGTCATTCAGGACCTATTATCTTCATATCAAATCAATATCAATCAGCTTCTGTCTCATATCAATTATCAATTTCGAATCAGTTTCATATCTCTATCAAACACAGACTATCTTTGAACCACTACGCTTCACACCGTAATTCAAAGAGGGGCAAAATGTAACACCCCAAAAATGGGCTATAAGTTCATTAATCTTCTATATCGACATATCGAACGAAATCGACATTGAAGTCCTAACCAAAGGCACATCTGAACATCATCGAATCCTAATTGATTATCATAAATTCTGCATTAGGGAATATTCCTAGTAATATTCTTAATTTATCTAATTATCTTTAATTTAATGATTATTTGGCGATAAATCACATTTATCCTAAGTTTGATTAATTGAATATTTTCATATTTAATTAATTAAGTTTAATTCTCCCACTTAATTATTTAATTGAATTTAATTATATTTATTCCTAATTATTATTATTTAAATTTGACAATAAATCAAACTTCCTATTATTAATTGATTAAATTCTTATTTAATTAATTAAAGCAAGTTGTCAATTTTTAATAATATTGTTTTTGAATAAAAGTTTGAAAAATGATTGATTAACCCATAAATCAATTGTTTTATTTTCCAAAATCAGTTAAGTTGATAATAAATGACTTTATTTATTTATTAATTCATAATTATCCATGTGCACAATCAAAGAGCAGTTAAAACTCCAAATCAAAAAAATCAATGCAAGTTATTGACTTTTTGGAACTCAACATCATTTTTGAGTTTTAAAGTTGATCTAAACTTCTAATTTGAGTTAAAAAGCTGTTTTTGCATGATTTGCATATTTTTGTGAATTAAATTATCTTTATTATCAGATAACTCAAAAATCAAGCTGAGTTAATCTGAGTGATTTATGGCTTTCTTCCATGCACCTCCAAAGCCTTGGATTTCTATAAATTAAAAGCCTTAGCTCATCTCAAAGCATCTCATATTTTTGCATCCTCGTGCTATCGAATTGGAGGACGAAGAATCAAATCTTATTGCGAATCAAGGCTATTGTGAGATCAATTTGGTTTTTATTCATGTCATATTATTTCTAGATTAGCATATCATAGATCAATTTTCATATTAGCATAGATTCATATTAGTTTTCATCATATCATTGCATCTAAAATCCAAAAAAATAGATTAATTACATTCAATTCATATCCATCTTTTGCATTCAAATCCTTCATTTAGGTGTCATCAAGATCACTGATATCGATTGCAATCTAAGAACATCAATCTCGCACCTACTAGAAGGTAGTAAATCGCTTGGTTAGATTAGATTTTAATTTTGCACGATTTGATTTTTGCTAACCTCTAATGTTTTACTGAAGTGTTGTGTCTACAAATCAGGTACAATTTTCACACACACACTACTAAGGAACCTTTTGAAACCTTCCAATTTCTATCATTAAAAGTAACTGTGCAACCCTCATCACCTAGTTGCCCTACTGAAATTAAATTCCTACTTAGCCTTGGAACATGTCTTACCTCTTGTAGTAGCCAATGATTCCCATTCTGCAACTTAACCTTAATTTTTCCCTTTCCAAAAATCTGACAGGGTTCATTATCTCCCAAATAAACTAGCCCAAAATCCCCTTGGACATAATCAAGAAAATAACCTCTATGGGGTGTAGCATGAAATGAAGCCCCTTAATCTAAAACACATGAATCATCAACACTTTCTAAAGAAAGAAGCAAAGAATCCTCTTCAGATTTATTACTTACCACATTTTGCTCCTTATTACCTTCTTGTTTGTCTCCTTTATTCTTCTGAGACCAGTAATATTTCTTCTTATGGCCTAGTTTTCCACATTACCATCAATCATTTGGTCCTTTGGATTCAAACCTCTTTCCCTTTGATTTTCCTCTTGATTTTCCATGATTTCTAGAATTGTTTCCTCTCTCATTGGTTCTGTATCTACTTTGTGGATATAAGACACTTCCTGATGTAGATCCACCTAAGCTTTTCCTACGAGTTTTCTCACTTAGAATCACACTGACAACATCATAAAATTTTAGGGTATTAGAACCAGAAATAGAGTTACTAACAACCATTACCAAGCCATTCCAGCTTTCAGGCAAAGAACACAAAATTAAAAGAACCCTAATTTCTTCATCAAAAAGAACATTTACAGAAGATAATTTACTAATAGCCATATTAAACTCATTCATATGATTAGTAATAGATCCACCTTCTACCATATTCATATTAAAAAAACGCTTCATGAGAAATACCTTGTTAGAAGCAGAGGGCTTTTCATATAACTTCGCTAGGGTTTGCATCAAATCTTTAGTCATCTAAATGCTTGTGTAATATTGAATGCCACCAACTGTGCCAGGCATAATCGAATGCTTCCAAGATCCTTTCTATCAAGAATATCCCAGTCCTCATCAATCATTGTTGACGGTTTCTTGGATTTTCCTTCCAATGGCCGCCATAGATCCTTCTGATAGAGATAGTTCTCCATTTGCATTTTCCATAATTGAAAGTTATTCCCATTAAACTTCTCAACCTTCAGCCTACCCTCATCTTCCATTTCTCCCACTCAATCGTGAGACTCCCACTAAATCGTGAGATCTTCCTACAGAGGATAACTGAGAAACAAACCTCTCTCTGATACCACTTGTTAGGATTAACAAGACATAAATAAGAGTTACATGCAAATATAACCAATATCAAAAAATAATAAACCACATAGAAGAGAACACAAGACACAAAGATTTAACGTGGTTCACACAATCCTTGGGCTACATCAACCAACAACGAATTCAATATTATTATTATCTAGTGATTACAACTTGATTACAATCTGCAATCCATTACAACTCAATACCACCGCAAGAAGCTACTAAAACATACATCATAATGAAATCCCTAATCCTAAGCCATTATAACAAGAGTTATGTCGGTTAACAAGTTAACCCTAAAATACTTGACGAGTCAACCTAGGGAAAAACTTGACAAGTCAACCTAAGGAAATGTTTGATGTGTCAACTTAAAATGGTCCCTGATCAGTCACCACAAGCCGACATATATGTGGTGAGCCTTTATAGGAGTAAGTTAAGTTGTGTTTTAATGCACAAGGAATTTTTAGATATCTCTAAATTGTAGAATTGAACTTCAAATTTATATTTTTATGTAGATAAAATTACTATAAAAGGACTATCATAAATAGGTGAGAAATTATCTTCCCGAGAAAAAATAGAAAAATTAACTTTCATGCATCTAAATTATCCCATCCTCCCCCCACCCCCATCTCTCTCTCACCCTTACCTCCATATATCTCTTTCTTCCTCCTCTCCTTTATCCCTCTCTCCCCCTCTAAACTTTTTCATTCTACGAGTTCCCTTACTCATGTATAACATACAATAAAATTTAAGTTTATGATGGATTCCCATCTTAATCACTAATACATAAATACAACCTTTTGCAACTAAGAACAGTCAACCATTCATTTACAAAAACTTGTTAAAATTTGTTAACACTAAATTAAAAGTTTTTAATGGCCCATTCACAGATTAAATTTCATAAATGAGCATAATATAGTAACAAGTGATAATTACATAGGGATGTCCTAGGTTCACTAGGGATAATCTAGGTTCATTCTAGGACTTCCCCATTTTCATGAATGATACTTTTTGACCTATAAGAGAAGAAGAGTTGCAAGACCTACATCTTTATGTAGTTATTTTGTGAGACCTTATGTGTTTCCTCTTCGACATTGTGGCATCTTGATTTAGTTGATACAAACAAAAACTTGATCGATTTTCCTTTTCTTTTTTTTAAATGTTTGATATTTCTTTGGTGTTGTTCATGGGTTAAAATAACCCATTCAACCATACTTTAAAAAAAAAAATTAATTGTAAAAATATGATTGGGTTATGTTTATTTTAAAATTTGATCACGATTTTTTATATTATTAATGTGATTGGGGTATTATATATAAAAATTCATATTCCTTAAGGCTCATATATTTTGAGCCACAATGTGTTCAAGTTATTTGAATTTTCAATTAGCTTAAACACATTAGTTGTGTTTCTAGATTTTTTTAGGTGACTAGCCACTTTTTTGTTCACCATCTTAGTGCACACGACCTGATAAATTTGTTGGATTAAAGAAAGAGTAAATGGGATTTTATTTTTAGAGAGGGAGGAAGAGCCATAATTTTTTTCTCATGTCTTACAAAAGACATTTTAAATCAACCATATCAAAGATGTACTTTTGAATCTGGAAAATTCTTGTTATTCTAGCATGTAGTGTCTACATGGTCATGCATAGCATTGCAGTCCAATTTTCAATCTCCAAGTTGCATAGTGATGATGCATCTTTTTCATTAGTGAATTTAGAATCTTTGAGATCATACCATAGACTTTATCATAAATAAAAAGATGAACACATGCTCAATGCATAAGTGTTAATTGTTGTTATGTGCAATATTTTACACTAAAAGTGATAAAAATAAACATGAGGATTTCTAGCAAGGGTGGTATGAAGTTATATTTTGAGGCAATGAGAGGTTTTGTTCCTTCACTCTTTATTAAATTCTCCCAACCTTGGAATGAAGGAAAAGTGACCGTGTGAGGTGTACATTTTGTGACCTGACTAAGGAATTCATTTGTGTGGTCAATGTTCTTCCTATAAAGGGTAAGAAAGTTCAATTATTAAAGAGAATTGGATAAAAAGAGTGCATCAATACATTTCTTAAATAGGAGATAAGTAGCTACTAAAATTTTGGAGTGGATGCAAGAGTGAGAATCTCCATATGTCTTGGGGTGAGATAACCTATCATTTGAAAAGATACTCCACATTAGATTAGGAAGATATTAATGTGTCTTCACATACTATTTTTAACTATTAAATTAATTTCATCATGAATTATTCTTAAGCTTCTCCAACTACTTGTGTTACTCTCTAGAGAGATTCACGAAGGACATATTGCTTAACAAATCAATATTCCCTCTACATTATGGGTTATTTTCTACCTTTACCAAAATTTCCTCAATAAATCATTAGGTATGAGTGATAGAATTTTGCAAGAGTTTTAAATTATACCCATAAATCTTTAGAAAATGAACTAAGGTTTCACTACCTCTTATTAAAAAAATAGATTATGGGTGTAGGGAATTCGAGAGACTAATTTCACAAGAATTTATAGTTGGGGAAAAACCATTTCTTGGTAAAACCAAGAAACAAATTTAGTTAAGTATGAAATGAAAGAAACATTTTAGTTCATTTCATAAAAGGAATAAAAAAGGCTTGTAGGTTATCAACCCTCAACATAGACTAAAGGATAATTGTAAGACAAAGGTTATGAATGTGGTGTTTTTCAATGGGGGAGAGAATAAGATATATGAAATCAAGTACTTTGAATAAGATAACTTTAAGGGTGGGAAAATTTCTTTTATTCAAAAGATAGGGATTTCTTAGAAGGCCAAAGAGTGGATAAGTCAAGCTTGATATGAAAATTTAGAGAGACATTTGTTGCTAATGAGAACTCAAATATGGATATGCCACTAAAGGAGGTAAATAATCATTTAGGAGAACTATAATTTATATATATATAAAAGAGAAAAATAACCAAGAGAATGATGTTATAGAGAAAAATAAATAAAATTAAACTCATTGTAAAAATGGATCAACCTATTGAGAGAGGTGTAGTTAAGGAGGTGATAAGAAGTATGTTTCTCTTGTCTACCACATTAATAAAAAAAAACAATCTTTTGGATAATGAAAGCCTAAATTTTATTGTAAATAGTTTCAAGATTCTATAATAAGAGAATAGGGCCACACCAACTCAAATAAAGGGGAAAATGATAGAATTGATTCTTTTGTTGGTGTTTTATGATTCATTGAGATCCAAGCTTTACATGATAACTTAGGTTAGCTAGGGGTTGATTTTATTTTTTTTTGTTGTTGTTTATATGTTTCCTTGTTGTTACTCTAATAACGTTATTGGACTTTTTGTGCTTTGACTACTTTTCTTTTTGTTTGACTTTCCTTTATGTTTTGCCAGAAAAGAGATCCTTGAATTTCTCTTTATATAAAAGAAAATCCTAATTATAAATTAAAAACATGTATTGAATACTTTACCCATATTATTTTTATAATAAACTATTCATATAAAATAGAAACATGTACTCAATACTATAAAACACTTGTCATAAAATAATGTATTATAAATAAATTTTATAAAAGCATTAAATTAATATAATTATTTTATTATAATATAATATCTATACTATTTTTCATTTTTTTTTAAACAATATCTATTTATTAAATTAAAAATATATTCCAGACATTATACAACACTCTTCACACTTTTATTCATGGCAGAAATGCAAGAAGATTATTATGATCATATCAATATTTCTAATGTCATTTAAACATAATACTGCAATATGCTTAGAAGAATGAGCTAGCATCCTAAAAATCTAAAATTATGAGTAGAACCTTCGGTAAATCTAAAACAAGTATAGGCCTATTCTTGCAGAAAATTGCTCAAGTTAAGAATCTGAATTTGAATCAATGAAGTACTTCATGAAAATTCCCTCGAATAGAAAATTACACAAGCTAAATGACAAAGGCTTGTAAACTAGCAATCCAGAGGAATGCAATTTCACAGACAATATAAAACAATAATCCAAATCTATGAAACACATCCCTTGAATCTATATTGACAATCATAAGCAGTCAATTCTGGAATAAAATCAAAGTGATGACAACTATGGTGATTGAATCTTGTGGTCGAGGAGAACAAATTACAGGTCAAAAGAAGCTCAACATCTATACATTATCATCAATTATGGAGAGCACATTGTCCTTATTCACCAATCTTTATAAAAAGCACGGATACTTCCAAATGAATACTACACAGCCACCATGAAATGACATTTCGTTATTAAAAGAAAATGAAGAAATATATTTCTTCAGTATTAGAAATCTAAGTGTAGAGTCCAAATAAATGCTACAAGATACAGTTGTTTTATCTATCTTCAGTTGGTCATTCACCACTTTCTATAATTTGTGAATAATTTAAAAATTTAGTGTTTAAAACAAAGGAATAGAGTCTGATAACCAGATGAAATAATGGTATAATGTTTAATATCATTCTTTAATCATTAAAAAAAACTAAATCATTTTTCTTTAATCATTCAAAAAAAACTAAATCACCTTTTTAAAATACAATTGTTTTCTCTATATTCAAAAGATTGTATATCATTTTATATTTGTATATGATTCAAAATTTTAGTGTTTAAAATAAAGGAATAGAATTTTTAATCATAAAATCCATGAACACTAAATCATTGTTACAAAATAAAACTATTTTCTCTGTTTTCAAATGATTGTATAAGATTTTTATAATTTGTATATGATTCAAAACTTTAGTCTTCAAAATGAAGGAATAGAATTTCTAGTGATAAAATTAGAAAATCAAATTATATAATTTACTAACAGTGTATCATTTTTTTGTTAAAATAAAGGAGGGGTGAAAATTTATTCAAACTGAAAGAGAAACAACAAACAGAGAAAGGGCATCAAACAGCTCTATCAAATTGATGGGACAAGCCCATCGGAAGCTGAGTCTTATCAACAATGTTCCAATTACACATATGGTCAAAAGCCCACTTCGCCAGACAATCAGCAACACTATTCCATTCCCTGGGAATATGAGTGAAAGTAACAGACTCCAAAGAAGTACACAAATTATGAATCTGGTCGGCAATCAAAGCTAACTTCCAACTAACAACTTCAGAATGTTGCATGTGACTCAAAATTATTATATTTAAAGTAAAAAAATAAATTTATCAGTCATATCTACTAAGATTTGGAAGCTTAATTGAATTGGTAAGAACTTCCTATAGAACTTCCTATAGGAACAATGCACTTAGAATATCCTTCTGTGATAGATAAAACCAAATGAATGCTACAAATTTTTCTATCTTCAATCAACTGTGCACCACATTGTCTTTATATGATCCAAAAATTTAATACTTGAAAAGAATATAATTGCTAATCTAACTATCTAAGAATCGGACAATATATATGACCCAATGTATGAATTCCCAATAATTGAAAAAGAGAAAACTAAACTAAATGGTAGAACATATAATTGTTTTCACCAGCTTCAGTTGGCCGTGCAACACGTTGTTTGGACACAACTCAAGATTTACGTTCAGAATGTTTTATGATGGGACTTTCTGTTTCAGAATTTTCGTCATTTTCTTCTAAATTCAACTCTTTACACTGGGCGACTACTGGCAGTCACATAAAGCAATATGGAAAAGATTTTCCACTATCAGCAAAGATCCACCATTTTCCAAAATACCCACTATTTCAAATATCTTGGTCATCTATTGACGTGTATTTATTAATTTGAACTTTATTGAAATGTACAAAAATTTTATATTAACATTTCAGATTATATTTCATAATTTCCATCATAAAGTCATATACAGTAAAACAGTTCCAGAAACCATTGAATTTCTTCGATGACAAATGAGGTCGTATCTGAACTTTCAATCTCTTAAGAGAATGCTATCACAGAACTTTGTTGTGAATCCAGCTATATATATTCATGTCAACATTATAATCCAACAGGTGATATTATAAAGGATATAGTCCTCCATAGGAATTTCAATAATTTGAATTATATAATAATTTTTCTTTTAATTTGGGAGTTGATAGTTTTTAAGGTACGATCTTATCAATTAGTATAATGGTGAAACTTTTATATTTATTTGTTTTTAAACTTTAAATTTATTTAGACAAAACTAATTTAATACAATTATATAATGATAAGCGGTATATTTTTATGTTATGTTTGGTTTCTTTATTAATTTCTATTTATTCTTTTATTCATATCTTCACACTTTTCTAACATTTGACATTACCTTGTTCCATTTGCACTCATTTCTATACATTCATGTTCTCTTCCTAGGTCAATCGTGTGGCACTCAAGATTGATCTCAAGCCACTCATAATAGATCTTAAAATTAAATTATAATTTTCATATTGTCAACTCTTGCCTTTTCAAGTAGTAGTTGAAGTAACTTAGTACATGTTAAGAGTGACTTTTCATGATGTCTTGGTATATAAAGAGTCCATTTATGCAATCAATTCATAAGGATCTAAGGAGAAATCATCCTAGAGATATTTCAAATTGAAGCACAAAATGACAATACATATTTAGAACATCTATGTATTTGAGGATGTTCATGTCATTGATATATGTATATGGTCATAAAGTTAGTCTATTTAGGAGACTGATTAAGGAGAACCCAACCTTCACAATCTAACATCTTCCTTGAAGTATTTTTTTAGCCACCAATCTTCATACCCAATAGATAATAGAAATAGTTATGAAACATGATATTGAAGTCTAACTATTATTTATGAAATTCACATCTTAAAATTTAATTTTACCCTAATGATATCAACACCAAATTACTTGAAATCAATTTTTTCTTTTTTAATTAAAAGATTATATTAAGAAAATAAAAATAGTGCATTGATTTACATTCATCTGGCACTTGCCATAGCTTCTCTAACATGAAGATTACAAAAAATAAATACACTTAACAAGAGCCTTAAAATAGTTGAAAGTAGACATCCTAAAATACATGTCATACAATTCCCTCTTATTGTTTGCAAATATATGACTAATAAAATAAACAAGTCAAAAAAATGTAGCATCACAGTTTCAGATGTCCTCAATACTTTTGAGTCCTGTAGCTGCACAAATGGCTGAAGACAGTAAGTTATTAGCACATCAACTACAGACATAAAACTCACTAATGGAAGAAAAGGTAACAGACTGATCCTCATCTTCAATAAGCATCACAACCTTGACACTCAAATTTTGAGCAAGATCATGCATTATGGCTGCTCCATGACTTGTTTTAGCCTACATCTGGAGGTTGGTATAATACATTAGTGAAGGCTGTTATTTTATCTTTGTAAGTGAAAACCTTGGGGAAGATCTAAATCAACATATAGAAAGTTATGAGACTATTAATATTCTAGATGAATAACATACTAAAAATATTAATTTTACATATTGATGAATCAATTTTATGCTCCATCATCATTCTAAAAATTAAATATCTTAATTCTCTTATACTTTTTTTTCTTTATAAATAATATATTTAAATATTAGTTTGAGCCTCATAAATTAATTGTAGTTTTATTATCAAAATTTATTTGATTTCTTATTCCTTATAGAATCTATTAGCTAAGATAATTGGTCTCTTATATAGAGAGGGGGAAAAAAGTGATTGATTAAGGGCATAGTGAGGACATTTTATCTCACATTTTTTATCCTTTACTTCTACATAAGGTTGCTTCTCATTTGGCATTTTGATTCATGCCCATTATAAGTTGATCTATCTACAAGTCTGCACTCTCTTACGTTGCAAATTCATCTTTTCTACATTTTTTCCATGTCCTTGTTACACCTTTCCACTACTTTTCCTAAAATAATTTGATAAAATTTATTTCTTCCCAATAAATTACCTTTCAATGCCAAAAAAAAAAAAAAGACTGTTTGAATCTACTAATTATGATGATAATTAAAAAACATGATAATTGTAATTCTTATCATTTCATTTCACTTAATTTTTCTTATATTAAGGTAGAATTAATAAAAGTACAAATATTTTTGTAAGACAATTATTTTGTGTAGATTTCCTATGAAGTATTGAAATTCATGAGTGTATTATAACTTGTATGAATAACAAATACATTTAATTATGTTTCCAAAATTTCTATGTTCTTTTAGAAATTTTTTATAAGGTATATTTTTTTGATCTATTTGTTTCTCTCTACGTTTTCTTTCATTTGTTTTTATTATGATGAAACCATTATTGATCTCCATTTATTTATATTGTCACATTTTGGATTAGATAGGTATTATAAGTATTTCCTTTTCAATGTTATTAGACATTGATTAGATTGATTTTGATTAGTTAAGAAGGGTTTTGAAAGAGTCTAGAATCATGTACACAGAGAAGGAAAGAACATGAAGCATAATTAGAAACCAAAGAACCAAGTGGAACAACAAAGAGACTACCCAAAACCCTATAAAAAATAACTAACCGACCCTTTTTCTTTCTTTATCAAAATACAAGGATTCTTCCCCCCAAATCAATTTTATTTACACAAGGAGAAATCACAACACTACTAATGACCTATTAATGTAATCATCTTCCAACCCTATATACTTAAAAGAGGTTACCATAATTAAAAATAAAAATATATAGGGTATTTCCCCTTTTTATCTTCTTTTTGAATAGCCTCCATGAAAGAAGTGGACATCTTCATAGAATCTAGAATTTTCTTATTTTCTTGCAAATAAAATCTTTTTGATTATTAAAGAAACCAAAACAAGGGGGTGGTCCCTTACATAAACAAGGTTGAAGGAAGGAAAACATACCATCAACAACACATATGCAACACAAGAGGTGCTGACTAGAAAGAAAAAAAACATAGCACTAAGGCTAGAAGCCCTTCATAGAAAAGGCCAGACTCATGCCACATAAGAAGATGAGTAAGAGTTTGAAGAATAGTTCTTCCTATGCCATCAACTAATTGTCTAGGAAATTCTATCCTCAGGCTCACCAACAAAGGAGAGCTCTCAAGGACATTTGTCAGTACAAAGATCAGAGTGTTAAAGAGGTAGAGAATTATCATAAAAAACTTGATGTAGAACAAGAGAAGAAGTAGTAGGATTAGTAAGGGTTATAGGACTAGTAGGGGTTGCACCTAAAGTACCAGGGGAAACATCCAGGGTTGCAATAGAAGTAGGAGTTGGATGAGTAGTAGAGGTTTGATTTTGATCAGCAACATGAGAAACATCCAAATTTTTAGTAGGAGTTTCATCTTCATCAACAGACTGAGATTCATTGTCCTCCCACAGGAAGAATTTGAAGTATGAATTGTCAAATGATCATCACTTTTAGCTCTCCACCATGTAGCAACACCTTTTCTACATGCAAGAGCACAATTAGTAGCCATGTGTCTAGTAGAGAACAAATGTCGATAATGAAAGGGAAGGCCCTCATAATCTAGCACTTGGTTTCATCATTTCTCACTAACCATGAGAACCAACTCCCCCAAAACTAGAGTGGAGATATCCATAACAACCATAATATCCACCTGGCAAAAGTAGAATGGTCCAATGTTGCAGGAGCTTCATCCACCTTCAAGAAATGACCAAGAGAGTTTCCAATGGCCTCGAAGAAAGAAATCTCCTAGAATCAAAGTGGGATATTAGGAAGGAAAACCCACACTGAATGTGCATTAAGTGGTTTAGTAAGGGAATTGTTACTATCCATGGTTTGGGATAAAGGGAATGATTTCCCCAAACCCACAACTTGTTCAAAATTAAATCAAAATCTTTAGAAGAAGAAAAATAAGCAATAAAAAAACCTTTAAGGATATAGCTCAATGTCACTAGAAACTAGGGGTTGCTAAGAACTAGCTACGTAGTTGTGTAAATATGGAAGAGAGGGAAGGGACCCATGAATCTGTAGACCAAACTACATCATTGGTATAAATCTACATTGTTCATTACCTCCAGACCAAAAACCACCATAGGGGAGGCTTTGGTATAGACGATAGGTTGAGATTTCACCTTAAAAGGGATGGTAGCATCAGACTTATAAGTCTAAGAATAACTTATTTCACCAATAACTATAGATTTTGGGAGGAGATATCCTTTCGTAATAGTCCAAGGATAAAACCCTCAGAACTAGAAGTAATATTCCCTAGGGTGTTCTGTACAGAACCCCCAGAAATTCCCTCAATCCTGTCAGAGAAGACAACACTTGATGGGGGAGGGAGGTCATAGGCAGTGGCAGCAAGACCAAGGCACCCACATTAGCCAGATCCAACAAACAGTGTAACAACGTCATCCAATAGCCCCAAACTCAAGTTGACGATAGCAAACAAAATGTTATTTCTTATTTCTAAAGAAATTTTTGGAGGCATCATCCACTCTTTAAAAAGATTGAAAATAATTAGAGAATATTTGTATTCAATCTATTACATGTCCAATCTACACATTTTAAAGATAACATGATTGAGGTATGGAGCCCTTGGTTATTCTCCACAAACACATGAATTTGACACATAAAAAATACTTCATGAACGTGGTAATATTATTAGTAGGACAATATTTTCCAAAATAGTTAGTAATGAGCATAAAAAAAATAATTCCAATCATGCTCCAAAGAAAACCTTGGAAAATGAACCCAAATAGGAAACTTGAAAGTATCTCATTGCATTAAAACCAAGAGACTAATTTTTAAGACAAAGACCAATACTATAAAGAAACCAAGGGCCATCTAGAAGGAAACTATAGAAATCCTCTAGATACCATTTAATATTATAGTTACATCAACCTCGCCGAGGTAAATTTCCAACCCCCAAAACTCATCTTCTAAAACTATCGATATTGGAATAATTACCACATTAGAATCTCCTAACAAGGAAGCTCCTACAAAAAGATGATGACTCATTACAGAGGGAATCAAGAATATCAATTTGGAACTTTCCATCCTTTTGAACCTTAGAGGAAATCCCAAGAATCTCATCATAGTCATAGCCTAACTATAGGTTAGATTCACCACACACCTCTTGTTGCAGCATTGAGAAGAATGGGCAAGTTTGAATAAGTAGTGATTTAGTATTTTTTTTTATTGTATGGTTGTCATTGATGTCAATACACTATTGCATTAATGTTAACATTCTTTCTATGGTGACATTGAGGATTTTACTCTACATATTCTTTATGTTGTAAATCTATTGACTAGTGGTATTTTGATATGTTTTCAAGTATAGTTTAGAGTTGTTGGATTCAAGATTTTTTGGTTTGGAGTGCAATGAAGTAAAATTAGTATTTATATAATTATGACTTTGACTAAAAGTATTCTATCTATGAAATGTTTTCTTTGCATCTCTTCATGTAATGGTTTTGGATGGTGCATTTTTTGGAAATGAGTTATTAATCTCCTTATCTTCATTCATTTTAGTTGGCATGAAATTTTGGGCTTTGGAGACATAGTTTCAAAGATCAATGGTGTTTCTACTCTTGGTTTGGTTGACCTTAGCTATTTACACTTCTATTTGTCTCAGTGTATGCAAGAAGATATGTAACATGTATGATGCTATTTTTGGTCTCAATTGAGGCATGTTGTGGTTCACTTATCATTTCTCCCCACCACGAAATGTTTAAGGCAAACCTAATTCAAAAATATTTCAATCCTTATTTGGATGACAGTGGGAGATCTTTTAAATGTAAACTTAGTATAAATAAGAGATGAATCATTCAAGGATAGTGTATCATGGTGTGGCATATATGTGTATTTATGCCAATTTTGTGCAAGTATGTCTATGTGTGGCACAATGAGGATGTATGAAAGAGGATATGCCTCCCCGATTACATAATTTAAGTGTAAAGTGTGGTAAAAAGTAGTGTAAACTTTAATATGTTATCTACCAGAAGTAGTGACCTAGAGGTGACTACAAATATTTTAGTTGTATTGGGTTTGTATATCAGTGGTGGATCTATTCTCTCTTATCCTTCTTCATCTTGGTAGTATGCCTTCTAGCAATGAGACTTCTTCAAGAAGTGAGCCCTTTGGTAGTGAGCCTTTCTTGTAATTGACATTAACTTGTGTTTATATGTTTAAGAATAATCTTCTCTGTGGTTTCTCCCTTAATAGGATTTTCCTTGTAAATCTAGTGTTTCATGTGTTTATGGTTGTCGTATTTTTCATATCCATATCTTTAGTAATTAAATGTTTTAAGTTTGGTGGAACTAATCAAAAATTATTTAAGGTTATAATTTTTTAGACAACTAATTCACCCCCCCTTCTCAATTGTCTTGCACATTAAACATTTGGTATCAAAGTTTTGGTTCCTTGGAGAAGAGCTTAATTTATTAATGAGATCTTGATGGTACACAAACTGAGACTATCTAAATTTGATGGATTTAACTATGCTTACAGGAAGGTGCAAATGCAAGTATATTGGCCTCTCTCAATTATAAGACCTGGAAGTTTATTGGAAATCAATATGTGAACCTAGAAAATTCTCTAATTAGTTTGGATGAAATTGACTCTTTTGAAGAAAATAAAAGGGTAAGGTATGAAATTTTTAGTGGCTTATCAAAATCTTAATTAACTAAAGTTGTACCTTGGGAAAGTGCTCATTATGTTTTGGAAAAGTTAAGAAGTTGTTATGAAGGAAATGATATAGTCAAACAAGTTAAGATGGAAAATGCTAAAGCCAAGTATTAAATCTTGTTGATGGAAGAAGATGATAATATAACAACCTACCTACAAAAGATTGATGATGTGGTATATGAGATCAGAAGTCTTTGTGGCAATCTAGAAGCGAATGATGTTGTGATAAAGTTACTCAAAACTCTTACCAAACCCTATAGTTCTAAAGTCTCTACTATATAAGAATCAAAGAGTCTAAATTAGTATGCTAGAGAATATATGTATAAATATTTACTTTTTTTTGAGATGAGAGGATTTGGCATTACAGACACAAGCACAAAAATTGCATTTAAGGCTACCAGATTAGGAAAGGATGAAGATTTAGAAGAAGAAAATTTCAATGAGATCAAGGAATTTTTTTTTAGAAGAATGAAGAAAAGATCCATAAAATACAAAGGTAAGTTACCCTTTAAATGTTTTAGCTATGGAAAGGTCATTATGCTTCTAGGTGTCTTGATAGAGTTGCAAGTCAAAAGGATAAAGAAAGAAAAGGAAATTTTAATAAGAAATCCTATTATGTTAGAGAAGATACTATTATTTTTTTATGATGAATCTTATTATGAGGAAGACGATCAATGCTTATTTATAGAAATTAAAGAAGAATCTAATCCTACTAATCTTGAAAAGACTCTAGAAGTAAATACAAAGGTTTCATATTATGTAACTTCTACTTTACATGTTAGAAGAGACAAAAATAAATGGATTATTGATAGTGGGTGCTCTAAATAGACATCTGGCAATAAGAGTAAGTTTTTGAAACTTGAAAAATATGGTGGAGGTGTAGTTAGATCTAGAGGTGATCAATCATCTAGGATATTTGGAGTTCTATCAATTTTGATAGAAAAAGTAATAATAAAAAATGCGTTCGATATTAAGGGCTTGAATCATAATATCTTGAGTGTTGAATAGATGTGTGAAAATGGACATAATATATTTTTTTCAAGAAAGATGGATGTGATATAAGAAAGTAAACCAAAACTATGAATGCCGCTAGAAAGAAAATGAGAGGAAATATAAATCAATTAAAGAATACTAGTGTATATTTCTTAGTGTCTCATATCAATATGAATTGGCTATGGTATTGGATGATGTGTCATGTCAATTTTGACAACTTGATAAAGATTATTTTAATACATGTTGTGAGAGATTTTCCAAATATTACAAGTCCTTCCAAAAATATTTGCAAAGAATGTGATGTTGGGAAACAAAAAAGGAGAACTTTTAGAGGCAAGAAATAATTTACTACCAGACTATTGAAGTTGGTGTACATTGATCTGTACAAACCTACCAAAATAGGGAGTCAACATGGTGACTTTTCTTGCTCCTAAAACACCATAGAAGAATGGTGTGGTTGAAAGAATGAATAGAAAACTTTAAGAAGCTAATATAACAATGATTAAGGAATCCAATCTAGTAGAAATCTACTAGAAAGAGGCAATACTAACTATAATATAAAAACTAAAAAGATTTCATATTAGGAAGAATCGTGGGAAGACATATTATAAGGTATGGTAACCCTTTCTATGAAGTATTTCAAAGTATTTGGAAGAGAATCTTATAATAGAAGAGTTGAATAAAACTTTGGAAAGTTTGATACTAGAGCTGATGAAGGGATATACCTTGGGTATTCCACTAAAATAAAATCTTATAGATGCTACAAAAAGAGACTGAGAAGAATTGTTGAAAGTAAAAATGTGAAAGTTGATGAATACATTCCAAAGAAAATAGAAATAGAAGTTGGATATGAGTCATATAAATCAATTATCAAATAGGAAGGAGTGAATATTGAAGAAAATTAAGAATAGAATGATGTTGATGTTTATCTAGAAAATGCTCCTAAGATCCCAAATTTGTGCAAAGTAGTCACTTGAAAAATTAGATTATTGGAGATAAGAATAAAGGTGTTATTACAAGAATTAAAGTTGTTGAGGAATATGTCAATCTATTCTTAATCTCACAAATTTAACCAAAGAATATAAAAGAGGTATGTAGTGATCAAAATTGAAAGAAAGATATCTAAGAAGAACTAGATCATATTATGAAGAATCGGGCTTGGGAATTGGTCCCAAGACTGACATACAAAAATGTAATTGGATTAAAATAGGCATTCTAAAACAATATGGATGAAGATGGACACATAGTAAGGAACAAGGATGGAGGCTACTATAACATTTCTAGCTCTTTCAAAACATAAGGACTTCAAGGTGTACCAACCTAAAAGTTAGCTAGATGCTTATTTTAGCCCCATTTTTGTATGTATAGGTTCCCAATTAATTTCACACTCTCCTAGTGCTCACCGAACCTTTAAATTAATGTTATAAGTCTTGTGCTGATTCAATTTCTTCAAAAATTGAGGTAAGCCCTTATTTCTAAGCGTTCTCCTCTATTTTTATTCCAATATCATAATTCATTTCAAAACCTAAGCCATATATCACAGTTTATGGCATTCATATTGTCTCCCAACCTCAAAACTAGATATACTCTATTTTACCACATCCTCTCATTGTTTGAGATTCATGGTCCTAATTAGTGGGTGTAAAAATGGCTCATTCATTCTCTACTTGAGGTTTTTGGCCCAAATTTGACCAGAAGCCCTATGTTAGGGTGTTAGTGGGAAAGTAGATCCCATGGTCATCATACCTTATTTTTGAATCCTAAAATTGTGGATGAGGTATATAAACACCCTATCTCTCCTCATTTCATGATCAATTACTATTCTAAACCTACATGATCTAGCAATTAGATTTCTAGAAAAATTTTGCATCTAAGTATTCTCAAGATCATCAAGCATTCAAGTCTTCAAGTCTCAAAAGAATTCTTCTTCTTCATCAAACATTGTGGAAAACTATAACATTCATTACTCAAGGCTTATATTTCATGAGTTCCTTTTGGATCTTTGTGGAGTTCAAGATATTGCAATAAAACTTTTGACTACATCAAAAGAGTCATCGCGTCATCAAGGCATGAGGTTATTCATTATTTAGGTCTAGCTTCTATCTCATATTTCCTTTATGAAATTTCATTTCAATTTCAATGTTGATACCTAAATAGGTGGTTGACTGAGGAAAACCCCATTATACAACCTTATTAACCATTTTTTGGGTATAGGAATAGGTTACATAGATACTAAAATTTTTCTAAGAGAATCAAGACCTTCAAAGCATCCCTAAAAGTTTTAGTAAAAAACCTAGGGTATAGAATGACTGAGCCACTCTATACCTAGGTACAAAAAAACTCAGTCACTATATACCCTCCAAAATAGACTCAAATTCGTTTTGGAGGTAGGTTATAGTTCATAGGTTTTAGAATAGTAGGAACATGCATTTTCAAGACTTTATCTATTTTTTATTTAGATCTGAAGTAGCATATGTCCTATTTCATTTCTATATACATATACATATTTCCTAATATGAATTTATCATCTTATTATCATTTCCCATTTCAATCTTTCATATTTAGTAAAGGATAATTGTCCCATTTAGCACTTGGGACCCTACTAATCCTATTGTGACATCTTCCTTCTGAATGTGTAACCTTGAAAAGGAGAAGTGATCTTCCTCTTTAAATTTCTTCCCCTTTCCTATTGTACATTTGGTGAACCTATTGTACTCATTTTGTGGTGAACCTAAATGATAACATTTCCACTTCTAATTTTGTAGTATTAGATCTAATTTTTGCATGTTGTCATCATTCATTTCTAACAAAAGACATAAAAAATTGTGCATTTTTATATTTTAAATTTTCAAAGTAAAACTTTCATTTCATGCATTGTATCTACCTTATATAGAAATATAGCAGCACATAATTGAGGGGGAGGGGGGGTTGGTGAATCAATTGTGTCAAAAAGTCCACAAACTTAATAAATTAACAAAACTTTAACCTTAAACCTCAAATATGATAAATGAACAATGAAGGACAAATCCAAAACACATTAAGATCACATAACACCAAGATATTTGTGTGGAAACCCAGTCAAGGGAAAAAAAATGGTGGGGATGAACCTACAAGATGATGTAATTGTTAGAATGTGAAGGTGATGCTAATCATGTTATTTCCATTCATGGTTTTCATTGATGTAAACATATCCTATATATTTTCATGTTTTGGTTGTATCAGTTGATGTGTACCAATAGTCTTGGTGGTATCAGTAGTTGCACCAATATTGTGTGTGTTCCTTGACATAAGTGTTCACCGAAATATGTGTTTCAGATATCTATCCTTATCATTTTTTGGTGGTGGTTATACTTTGTGTGCAACATATGTTAGATCAAATGTTTAGAGTCAATCCTATTTAGAGTGTGCTTGTTTTTGTTTTAGTCCCAACAATTATTATGTAACATGTTCATCATGTCTATTGGAATCGATGGATCTAGACATGGTGTTGTATGTTGTAATGTATGAGGCGATTTGTATTGGTTGATGATGCATGAGCACCAATTGTAAAAGCACAAATATGATGTCCAAGGTCACTAGTTGATTATATTTGGGTCATTTATGAATTTTAAAGAATCTATGTATGTATTTGAATTTATTTTTATCCAATGGAGTCATAATGTAAGGCTACTTGAGCCATTTGTGTAAAAGTTCCATAGTTGTTCAATTAGGACCTAGTGGGGTCAAAGAGTCAAAATGATGTAAACAAGTCATGAAAGGGAATAAATGATTATAAAAGTTCATTTTATATGTTTATATGGTTTTTGTCAAGTTTTGAGTTCATTATGTGAAAAATTTATAAAAGTTGTCATGAAAATGCAAAGTTGCAAAAATGCAATATTTCAAAGTTGCATTAAAAGTTGTAAAATAATTTCCATTGGTCTTGGGGGTAGTTAGGAAGGTTTATAACTATCAAATGGATATAAATATCATTTTATGGTCAAACCAAATCAGATTTTAGGGAAGGAGAATATTTTGATACATTTTGGTACATTCTACTATTATTATTTTGATTGGTTTTTTAATTTTTATGTTGTTTCCAAGCCTTTTACGACCATGTACACCCTAGAAATGATGTATTATAGTTATTTATAAATAGTATGATGAATTATATTCCTCCTCCTTTTGGTTTGGAGTGATTTAATTAATTTTTGAGAAAGTTATGATCATTTTAGTGAAAGTGGTTATTTGCAGATTTGAGATTCCCTGACTACAGTCAGATTGCAACATTTGGTATAGACACATATGGAAGGTTAAGGACTTGTAATTATATTTCATTTCCTTTTTTGGGGGGTTTTTTTTGTGCATATTTGTGAAAGTTATGTATCTTTTAGTGAAGACTACTTTTAAACTATCTTCAATGGAGTTGCAGGCAAAGGTTTGTAATTGTATAATGATTTATGAATTGGAAAAATTAATGGCATAAATATTTGGAAACTATATTCACAAACCGTTAATGTGGAATTGTTTTTGTGTCAATTTTTTTTTTTTTGTGAAATATATTAGATGCCCTAGGAAGGGTTATATATTTTATTTCTAGTTGATGACAAAAAAAATGGTCTCGGTGTAGACACCATAACTTGTAAATGAAAAGTTGGATTGGGATAAGTTTTTGATATGTATTAGAAGGCCTAGTTTGGAAAATTTACACCAAATGGTTTTATAAAAAGATGTTAATGACATAAGATATGAATAATCTAATTAGGTATAGAAGTCAGGTTATGTGAATGGAGGAATATTGATGAACTTGTGTTGAAATTTGTTGTGTTTAATCAAATAAGATACCTCTAAACAATGAAATTGTTGAATTTATTTTGAAGGGAAAAAATAGATCCTATTGATTGTTTGGTGTTTAGGATTCTCTGCATCAAGTTGTATCAAATCTTGAAGATCTTGAGTGTGTCAGTAGACTGCCAAGGGAGGCAATCCACACTAGGACCTTCGATTTGGTTATTTATTTTTTGTTGATGAGTTTTTGGTTGTAGGTGCTTACCCATCTTGCTGCAAAAGGAAGATGTTTCATTGTTGGGTAGAAAGATAAGGAAATTATGTGAGGACCATGGGAAGGTCCAATGGATTCCAAAAGACTAGGGAAAAGAGGAAGGATGAGACTCCTAGGTGAGGCACATGGGAGAGTTGTTTGTGCTGAGTTTGAAGTGGCAATAATAAAGGTGGATCTCTGAGTGATAAGGAACCATGGAGTTGAAGCCATTAATGCTCCATTGATAGGGGAACTAGAGAAGGAGATGGCAAGGATAGTCCTATGTCCTTGAAGGAAAAGGTGAAGAGGATTAGAGACATGAAGGATTTTGGTCTAATTTTTATTTTTAGGATATTTGTTCCATGTTTCCAACGGACTTGGAAACTTTTGAAGGCCAATAGTATGGTGCAAGAGAACCAATTGTAAAAGAAAAATTAGGATTTCCAAGGTCACTATTTGATTATATTTGGATCATTTATGACTTGTAATGAATCTATGTATGTATTTGAGTTCATTTTTATCCAATGGAGTCACAATGTAAGTCTACTTGAGCCATTTGTGTAAAATTTGCATAGTTGTCCATTTATGACCTAGTGGGGTCAAAGAGTAAAAATGATGTAAACATGTCATGAAAGGGCATAAATGCTTATAAAAGGTCATTTAAGGGTCATTTGATATTTTTATAAGGTTTTTGTCAAGTTTTGAGGTCATTCTGTGAAAAAGTCATAAAAGTTGTCATGAAAATGCAAAGTTGCATTAAAAGTTGTAAAATGATTTCTATTGGTCTTGGGGGTAGTTAGGAAGGTTTATAACTATCAAATCGATATAAATATCATTGTATGGTCAAACCAAATCAGATATGAGGGAAGCATAATATTTTGATACATTTTGGTATATTCTACTATTGTTATTTTGATTGGTTCTTCAATTTTATGTTGTTTTGAGGCCTTGTACGACCTTTTATGGCATAGAAACAATGTATCATAGTTATGGTTAGACATTATGATGAATTATATTTCTTCTCCTTTTTGTTTGGAGTGACTTCATTCAGTTTTGAGAAAGTTATGATCAGTTTGGTGAAAGTGGTTATTTGCAGCTATGAGATTCCTTGACTACAATTAGATTGTAGCATTTGGTAAGGACACATATGGAAGGTTAAGGACCTATAATTATATTCACTGGAAATATATATTAATTAAATTTCATTTCCTTTTGGTTTGGTGCATTTTTGTACATATTTGTGAAAGTTATGTATCTTTTAGTGAAGGTTGGTTTTAAATAGTCTTCAATGGAGTTGTAGGCAAAGGTTTGTGATTGTATAATGATTTATGAATTGGAAAAATAAATTTCTTACATATTTAGAAACTAGACTAAAAAATGGTTAATATGGAATTAGTTTGGTGTCAATTGGTTTTTTTTTGTGAAACATATTGGATTCCCTAGGTAGGATTATATATTTTATTTGTGGTTGATGACAACAAAAATGGGTCTCGGTGCAGACACCATAACTTTTAAATGAATTGTTGGATTGGGATAAGTTTTTGATATGTATTAGGGTAAGTGCACAAAGATGGGGGACTAAAAAGGGGGTATAAGATGCCACTTTTTTCCTAAAATCAACAAACTCTGAACTTCAACAAGAAATTGAAGATAGTTAGACTCAAAATTTTAAGATGTGAAAAAAACAAGAGTTGTAATACTCTGAATCTAGTTCCTAAACTATTAACTTATTTTGAAAATGGTGTAGGTTAAGGCCCTCAAAAAGGGGGAGCACAAAAAGTGGTCCTATTTTTTGTGAAAAAACATAACATAGCATTTGGTGTGCTCCCCCTAAAATGTTAACTTTTTTTTTGAATTTTTTTAATCACTCCAATGAGAAGTTAGCTAACACCACGTAGTTTATCCCAGAATTTTTTGGTAATTTTTTGATTAATGTATAATTTTTGATGAATTTACGAAGTGCACACATCTTGAAAACATGAAATTTCTATGTGCTCCCCCAGAAAATCATTTAAAACTAATCGAAAATCAAATTTTCTTTTTTTTTTTAAAGTGTGTAGAATGGAGTCTAGTTTCTAAAAATGTAACTTGTTGCAAAATTTGATGAACGAGCCAAAATCTATGCCCAAAATACTACATGTTGGTTTTTTACAAAAAATGTTCATAACTTCATACACACAAAATAAATTAGAGTTGAAAAACATAACATAATCAGAATTAAAAATAAATTATATGCTTAGATAGCTAATAGATAGATTTGCAATATCATGTCGTCTAATTTTTACGTTCTTGAGCCACGAGTAAACCTAACGAGGAGCACACAAAAAAAGATGTCATTTTTTTGTATGTTTGCTGGAAAACATGTCTCGAGACTATTTCAATCATCCAAGCCTTTGGGATGGATCTCCAAGGAAAATCCAAGCCTTAGGATTGGTAAATTCCAATGCCTTACAAAGTGTGTGTGCCCTATAGGGAAAGAGCACTATTTAAATCTATGACTTTCATAGGGCGTGCGCACTATGAAGGTCATAGATTTCAATAGTGTGCTTGCCCTATAATGCATGTGACCTATTTAAGACATAGATTTGAATAGTGATGAGAAATAGAGAGAGAGAGAGAGAGAGAGAGATCTCTCTCTACACCTTCCTATCCTCTATATTTTCCCTTCTTACCATCTTTCACCCCCTCTCTCTCACACATGCACATATGCTCTCTCTCTCTCTCTCTCTCTCTCTCTCTCTCTCTCTCTCTCTCTACCTTTGTACCCTCTATATTTTCAGGCATTTCTTTGACAAGTGCACTTGAGAATCTTGTCAGGAATTGCTTGACAAATGTTAGTATATATATCAATCAAATATTTTGGCTTTCTATAAATAATCTAGGATCATCAAAAACATTATGTGTGAATTGCATACCATCTTGAGTGCCTTCAACATGAGACGATGTTGTGCCTACACCTTGGGATGTAGATAATGGTGTGCCTTCAACATGAGACGATGTTGTGCCTACACCTTGGGATGTAGATAACGGTGTGCCTTAAACATGATACAATTGTGTACCTCTACTTTGTGATGTAGACAATGGTGTGCCTTCAACATGATACAAGGGTGTGCCCACACCTTCAGAAGTAGACAATGGTGTGCCTTCAACATGATAAATTGGTGTGCCTCCACCTTTGGAAGTAAACAACGGTGTGCCTTCAACATTGGATGATGATGTCTCTTGAACTTGGGAACTCATAGATGATGTCCCTGCATCTTCATAATTCAATTGTCTTGTTGCACGCAAGTTTCTCATTTATTGTATTTTTGTTTCCAATTCCAATTCTCTCTTACTTTGTATTGATGTTTCATGTTCCTCATCCAAAGAAAAATATTCTTGTATGGTATCTAATTTTTTTTGTTCACGAAGTTGTCTCATTCTTTCCCTTTTCTTCTCTTTGTCTCTTTAATGCTCTTCTAGTGTTAAATTCTTTGCTCATTTCCTTGGCATGATGATGATTTCTACATATGAATTGATTACAATTTTAAAAATATAATTTATAAATGTAAAATAATAAGTCAAATTATAATATAAACCTCTTACAATATGACAAATTATAATATAAATTTATTACAACTATATTAAATTATGTACTAAAAAATTCTATATCATACCAATTATAAACCAAAACACTCTTTATTCACATTTGACATGTAAAAAAATAAAAAACTTACCTTAATCGATAAATTTTGGTGATAATAATTGAATTTCACAATTCGATGTTGATTTTTAAACAAAAAGATGGTGCAAATTGATAAAATATGCTTCTTTGTCACTATCAACACCATGAAAAGTGAATACTTGTCGGATAACATGCAGAACTCAAACGACATACAAAAAAAAGTGGGACCCTTTCATGAGATCCTTGGAAAAGAAGACCATTTGTTTTAGTTTTGCATAGCACAACCACGCTATAGGGTGTGCACCCTATACAAAAAAAAGAAGTGTTATGCATACCCTTAAATAGGGTGTGTTCCCTATAGGGCATGCACCCTATGAAAAACAAGAGAAACAGAGGAGAGAGAGAGACAAAGAGATAGAGAGAGAGAGAGACAGAGAGAGAGAGAGACAGAGAGAGACAGAGAGATAGAGAAGGGGAAGGAGAGAGAGAAGGGGAGAGGGAGAGAGAATGAGTAGGAGAGAAGGGGAAGGAGAGAGAGAGAGAGAGAGAGAGAGAGAGAGAGAGAGAGAGAGAGAGAGAGAGAGAGAGAGAGAGAGAGAGAGAGAAGGTGGTGCATGAGCACCCTCATTAAAAAAAAGTTTGAATCTTTCTTTTGGATCTTTCTAAAGGTCCTTATAGGTTTAAGTCTAGTAGAAATAAAGGTTCAACTAATGGACATCCTCTGTAAGGCTTGTTTCCAAGATTGGCATTCTATAAGCCCTTGGATAATGATTGGTCAAATACTATCCTAAACCTTAGGAATAGGCTTCTTTGCATAGTTTCATGTTTTATCATGATTAGATCCATGTGGGATCAAGATTCATAGGTAGAGACCAAGTTTGGTCACTTAGTTCTAAAGGATTACAAAATCTTGCAATTGCTAAAAAGTTGTCAAACAACTTTTAACCAACATTTTCAAGATTTGTAAAAAGATGTAAACTCATTCCCAAATAGCTAGTTGGTTTCCAACATGATTTTAACCACTGGGAATGCCTACTTAGCCCTTATAGGTGGGTAGTAGGGTATAGTGTGTAATTTTGGCATTCGAATTAATGAAATTGTTGGCTGTTTGGCTGAGTTGGTTATGTAGATGTTGTCATTATGGCAACATATGATCCACATGAAGATTGCATAGGTTAGAAAGCTAGTATGTCAGAGGGCAATGCAAAATTGTCTAAGTATGAGACAATGTGTTTTTCCTAGTGAACCCGAAGATAGTTTTGATTGGTGATGTTGATTGGAGTAAGCTCAGTGCCTACGCACTTGAACATAGACACTATGGTGACTATTGAAGACTCACCTCAGAGTGCAAGATAGTACGACATGTACGAAAGAAGTTATGATAGTTTTACTAAAGACAGTGTTAAGCCAACAACACAGAATATGAAGACAGAATTGATAAAGAGTTAAGGGATTATTTTGTTTATCAAAATAATGACTTAGCAATATAAAGGGATGACATCCTAGATGTTAACCCTTGGATAAAAATATTTTGTAATATGATAGCCGACTAGAAAGTTATTAATCTTAATAACTTGTATAAAGATATGTAAAGATGTAATTGAAAGTAGTAGTAATGAATATGCAAATGTAATAGCGAAAGTGAATGAAGAGCAAAGAGATATTGATGCAAGTAGTATAAGGTTATGTACCTTGACCTATTTTTGTAATTAGTGAATATTGTATATTACTTGTTTGGGCAGTGGGCTCATCTAGTAATCACATTTTGTACTGCCAACTCCTAACAGGGTTGAGGCTTCTAACAAGGCCTATAGTCCCTTAATCAGGACTGAGACACTATATGGATGTAATAGACTCCTAAAAGGGTCAACATCCTTAACAAGATACTTTTGATTAGTGGATATTTGTGGGTGCCATCCTCACTAGGGATTTCCCTTGGACAGGGTTTCCTCAAGAACAAATAATGTGTTATCAGTTCTTTAGTTCTATTGCTATGCATGTTGTTTAGCTTTCTATGTTATGCATGCATTAAGATAATCTATTATATCCATAATTGGGCAAAAGTAAAAGTTTTTAGAATACTGATTCACCCCCCCTCTTAGTATTCCCTATTTCTAACATAAATAACTACTGTATGCACCCAAAAATGGTTGCCTAGACTTTGGGCCCCATTTATTCAATTTATCAATCCTGAATCAGTTTTATCAATAATCAATATTTTCAACACTATCAATTTCTTAATCAAATCTTAGTTTTGATCATATATTGGATTTTTATCCTTGGATTAACCATTTTATCCTAAGTCTTTATTTATTTAAAAGGAATATTTCCTCCCCTTTTAATAAATAAAAATCCCCACCCTTTCCTCTTATCCTAAGTTGCACAAATAAAGTATTATTCCTATTTTATAAAAAGGAGGAAAAACACCTTTTGTCTCATATGGACATAAAGTCAGCTCCTATTTTTCTATTGGAGGATACTTGTGCACACAGATTGCTCCTCTTTCAAGCTCCACCACTGATTAAAACTTTTGCCTCTTAATCTCAATGGTCCATTCCTTTGCATTTCTTATAAAAGGAAAGCTCTCTCCTCCATTTTCATATCATGTTTTTATGCTAACCTTAAGCTGTAAGAATCCTTGAAGATTTTGAAGCTTTTTAGAGATCATTGTTGCATCCTACTTTAGATTTCTTCATTTGCTTCATAGTTTAGTTTACATTCTTACATAGTAGTTTCATTTCCATAACTTTCATAGCTTAGATTTCCTTTCATGCAATAGCATAACTTCACATAGCTTAATAGGAGGGATTTGTAACACTTGTTATTTCCATTTCATAGCTTAGTTGCATTGCATTTTCATTTCCATAGACTAGTTGGCATTGCATTGCATTTTCATAGTGATTCTTGAGGATATTGGCACTCTTGCCCTTGTCCTCATTCGAATCTCTCATTGTGTGGTTGACTAGCAAGGTCACAAGCTTGTAGCTCTAGCTGAGAGCAAATACATCATAGACCCTTGCAACTCCATGCATAGAGAGCTATGAGCCGCTTTGTGAGGCCTCATTCTTGAGATACCTTGCATATAATGGTTCATAGAAGTGCACCATTTTAGTGTGTACATTTTTGGCACCCATCGTGGGGCAGAGTAGACTAGCTTTGTCCCTTCTTTTTCTGCATTTTTGTCATTTTTCATCAAATTTTTAGCTTAATTTTTGAATATTTTGTGTTCTTTGGTTTTCTGTCTCAGAGTATCACATGACACTTCTCAGGTATATCACGTGATATACCTTATAATACTAGTGAAACACTTCACATCACAGAAGAATCACACGCACGTATTGAGGTTTATCGCCTGGTGTCATGCGAAGTATCGCCCACCTATTGTGTAGTATATCGCTCAGACTGAGGTATATCACCCGGCTACAAGAAACTGTGTCACGCGATACTGGTGAAGTCTGAGATATATCACCTGTACCTGACAAAGAGCTATTTTTGAGCTATTTTTTTCTATCTTGCAAGTTTCGGGTTCTTTGCTAACTTTTTGAATTTTTTTGAAAATTCCAGCATTTTCAAATGGGTGCCCATTTTTGAGAAAGTTTTGCAAATGGTATCGAAAATTGAAGTATGATATATCGTTGGAAAGGTCTTTCTGTGCCTAATCCAACCATGATGGTTTCATTTTTAGATTTTGTCATTTGATCAGTTATTTTGCAGATTATCTGATGTTTCATGTGCTAACCATTGTTAGATTTTGGATTTTGCTAACCTTGTTGGTCTAACAAGTTGTGGTTGTAGGTGCCTCTTGCTTGAATATTTTGTCAAAATTGCATGTCAAAGAGGGCTACTAATGGTTTTTGTAGGGCTGCCCAAGCATAAAAACAAAAAAAAATCTTGCTTGTTTATTTGCTTTCCTTTTAAGTGTGGCAAAAACTAGTTGTTTCATTTATTAGGCACTTAAGATCTTGTTGTAGGAATTCTTGGGTGGTAGGAGAAGTATGCTCTTCACCATTTTGGTGAACCAAAAAATCTTGACCCATCTTTGAATTTTGAAAACAAGAGGGTAAATGAACTTTGCTTGGTGTGTTTGGGAGCGATTTTTGAGATAGGGGAGTATGCTCTTCACCCTTGAGGTGAACCAAAAACCTTGAACCTCAAAAATCATCCACTCTTTGTTTAGATTTAGAATCCTTTAGCGGGCTTGCTCTTGAGAAATCAAGAGGAACAACCCAAGTGGGGACAAGCCTTTTGCCGGCTATTCCAACTCACTATAATCTCAAGGCTATCGAGGACACAAAACCTTGGTAGACATAACACTTGTCTTCGCTTGATGTGAGTAGCTCATGGGATTGCGACCATGGGGAAAGCATTGAGAAAGAATGCTTAAGGTCCTCTTGAGGCCACGAGGTCCTAGTCCTTTATGAGGAGCAAGAGGGGTGTTATGAACGGAAGCCCTTACTTTGAACCATTAGTTAGAGGCCACCTTATTTTAGCCACTTAGCTTCTTGGTGCAAGGATTGATCCAAGTGGACTTACCCGGATCACCCCAAGACACTCACCATATGTGTTCCTTTGGTTGTGTTTTTGACACTTCCATGACAACACCAATATCTCTTGTGGGAAACCACTTGGTGTGAAGCAAGGGAGCATCAAGTTGTGGGCCAAGTTGCTAAGTAATGAGCCTTGTCCTTCTAGGTAGTAATTTCTTGAATTATCTTTGATTGTGCTATACCAGTGTAAACATCCTCAACATTCAAACAAATGGTAGCATTCGTAAGGTTTTCTATTTTGATATCACATGTGCTTGTCTTGGCAAGGTTGCTTTTTCCCTTGTTTCAAGTATTCTATGACATGTTTGATCACCTACTATTTGCAAACTTGTCTATTATCTGCTATTATTGTATTTTTGAACTGTGAAATCAAACTTACAACCTACAACATTGACCAACTTGCTTTCAAAACTGAGTTTTTCATGTTCACTGGTCAAGAGTCGCACTTTTTGCCTTGAAACTATCACATAGTGAACATTTGTTGTCTGCTTGATTTGTGTCATTTTTGGTCTTCCTTGGTCAGTCTAGGTCAGATCTTAGGGTTTATTACATGTTGCTCAATATCCAAATGAATTTTAGTGGTATCAATTTTCTCAAAATGACTCTTGGTCACCTTTCTTCCACATTTCTCATGTCTTCCTAGTCTCCCATTTTCATCCTTTATCTTCTTTCTTCATACTTCTTCCTAAATTCTTCATGTCTTCTTGATTCCTTTCCTCTTATTATCTAGTCTACCTTCTTCTATTCATCTCTTTTATTCATTTCTTCCATGCTTGATTCCTTCTCTTCTACAACCATGAATTTCAACTACCTTGCCATGGAACCTCTCTTGAGAATGGATGATCTTGAACTCATTTCTCAATTTGAAGAATTTTATTCCTCCAATGGTTCTTCTAAATATGGCATGGGTGATAAACTTATAGCAAAAATAAAAGAAAATTCGAATGAATCAGATGACTTTGCTAGAATCATCCACATGATCCTGTTATGATCTCCTTCTTCCAAACATTCTTCATCATCTAAGTCTTCTCATTTGAATTCTTCATCTTCCAAATCTTATCATGACTCTTCTAAACATTATTTGAATTCCTCATTATCCAAGTATTCTTCTTCCACCAGGTCTTCATTTTCCTCTTCTTCAAGATCTCATTCTTCTTCTACTTCTCCCAAGAGTCTTACTTCTCTTCAGAAGACATACCATAAAAAGCAACATGATAGTCCTTGTGATGTCTCTTCCACAAAGAGTGATACACCCACCTATGATGACTATGATGAATATGATGATGGACAATGTAGTGATGCCCATGAAACTTCTATTCCTAAGCATCATCCTCGTGGTACACTTGTGATTTCTAAGGGGGAGTCGTATTGGGTAGACTGTGATGGTGATCCTTATGACTCTAAATTTGAAGAATTCTTTGATGATTTTTGCAAACAATATAATATTCCTACTGAGGAAGAGAAAATCTACCGCCCTGATTTCAAACGTCAAAAGAATCTCTCCTCTAAAAGTTCTCATGCTAAAAATAAAGGTTGCTCTCTCAAGAAAGATTATATTAATGTTAAACCTTTGTCTTGTGATGGTGCCCTTCCATCCTCTACTTCATCCAATGCCCATACATCTCCTAAAGCTTCCAAGTCTTCCAAATCTTTCACAAATCCTTCATCCAACAAAGATCCTAAGGCTTTTCATGCGGTTCCCTATAGTTATCCTCAAGGGTTACCTCTTAAAGAAAGTCAAGCTAATCTTCCCTTGGTTGTGAATAATTTCAATAATGCTAAACCTAAAGAGCCTAAGCCTTTAAATGCTATAATGCCTATTTCAGCTAGTCTTTTAGGATCTCCTCCAAAGTCTTCCATACAATTCCAACATGCTTACTTGTCCTTAGAAGTGGCTCCATGTCAAGAGGACTCTAAAAATGATAAAGAAAAGAATATAAATAAAGATCAAGATCAGGAACCCTCCATATCATCCAATTCTCTTCATGATGTATCTCTTCCATTTCATGGTTCTTTTGATCCTCTACGCTCTTCCACATTCATTCCACCATCTCCTAAGCACGATCAAGCTACTACTTACATCATTAAGCTTATTGATAATCAAAATAACCTTACCACACTTGCACTTTCCAAATATGATACTTCCATTAAGGTTATTAAAAATAGTGTTGTTACTTCCAATGTTGAGCTTATTGAAAATCTAAAGAAAAATGATATGCTTATGCTATCCAAAGATCCTTGTCAAGATCAAAGTCTTTCATCTTCTTTCTCTACCATTCCATGTTCACTTCCACTTTCTACTTTTCCTAAGTCTTTGCAAGCTTTGAATGATCCTATCAAAGAAGGTGCTCCTATTCAAGATGTGCATGATCATGTTGAAAACTCTAATGCTCACTCTAAAGATGCTAATGTCCTTGGTTGTCATATAGATGCTGATGAACTTATTGATTATCCTTTTGCATCTTCCATGTCCATCTTTGGACTTCCTCCACCAATACCAAAAGCGTCACATCTTCCTTCCATCTTGGGCCCTTATGTCCCTTCACTTTCCCCTCCTAACTCTCCTAATTCATCATCCATCTTGGGTCCTTATGTCCCTCCATCTCCTATCTTTCCTCAAGATCAACATAGATACATACCGTTGAATCCTTTTCATCCATCCACCCATCTAAACTAGTCATATTATTCTTCTTCCTCCATAAGTCCCAAGTCTTTTGGAAGTAACTTGAATGTTCAATACAAGAAAAAGAAGCAATACAAGAATCCATAAAAAAAAGAAGATCACCATGTCTCCTCTAATCGACATGGAGGTATAAAGTCAAAAGAGATATCTAAGAAGAAAAATACAAGACAAGTATGGGTTCCAAAATCCATCATTGAAGATATTCTCTCTAAATCATCAAAAGGAAATCAAAATTCTAAGGCTATATGGATTCCAAAGTCTCTCTTGAAAGAGTCTAATGTTGAACAAAAAGTAAAGTTGACATTCAAGCTTCCAAAGGCTTCCACTTCATCTTCTTCCAAAAACATTCTTCCATTCCATGCGCCTGAACTGCAACCTCTGCTAAACATTCACCATATTCCTTCTCATATTCCTTCATTCACATTTCCTCCATCCTCTCGCTACCCTTCAAGGTGTGTGTTGATGTTGATCTTGCCTTCCTTTCTATCTACCCTTTCACAATCCTTTCATTCATTATCCTTCTACCTTCTATCAATTTTCTTCATTTTCCTATTCCTCCTATCTTCCAACCTCACTCGCTTTATATAAAGCCTTATCCTACATTTTTCTCTTTCATCTTCCTTTCCTTATTAGTATCTTTGAGCATATCATTTTGAATCCTTGGCATATCATGACTTATCCTTTCAAGGAGGATTATCTAAAAAGCTTGCTTTCTTCCAAAAAATTATAAAATTCAAAAAAATAGAAAAATAAAAAAATGAAAAAATGAAAAAAATGATGAAAAATTTGAAAATGTGCCATGGTGAAAACCTAGAAACAGGCACCTTGGTAGCAAAAGTAAAGAGAAATAAATTCATCCTATGGTGAAAACCACTCCCTTGTGGTGCCTTGGATAAGTACCATGATGAAAATCTAGCAATCAGGCATCATGCATAGTTCTTCTACATATTTCATCCATTCCATCTTCTCTTTTTGATCTTGACAATTTTGATCTATACATGAACATTTGGCTATCTTGTGAGCTATCTTACGATGATCTTGCTTTCATTTCATTCATGTTTAGCCTTCATATTCATTTTCCTTCAATCATTCTAGCTTGTCGCTATCCTTTTCCCCTTTGGTCTTGATCTAATAAAAAAAAGAGAAACACAATGCTATGAAGCCTCTTGACATGTCTACTCCTTTGGACTGCATCCCTTCCTTCTTTTGCATTACACTTTTGAGGCTTATCCTATGCTATCCTTTCATTGTTTGTCCAAATGTGCTTTGCATGATCATTTTTCCCTAGCTTGGGTACTCTTGAGGAGTTTGACCTTGAGGATTTCTTCCCTCCATTTGCCTTCATTCTCCTTTCCTCCATCTCAGTCACTAGCTTGCTAATCCCTCTTGTTCTCCACCTTGCTTGACATTGGGACTACATGATGTGATCTTGCTTGGAAGTTTGATGCCCATTCTATCTGGGGGCATCTTTTGTACATATCTTATTGGTCCTGAAAAAATACCAAAAAAATTGATATATGATGCTGAAAAAATCCTAAAAAGCATAAAAAGTCCTAAAAAAATACAAAAAAAATCAAAAAATTCAAAAATTCAAAAAAAAAAAAAAAGTGCCTTGGTGAAAACTTGGAAACAGGCGCCTTTGTAGCAAAAATACAAAAAAAAAAGAAGAAAAATTGCAATAAAATCCAAGTGGTGAAAACCTGGAAATAGGTGCTACTTGAGGCCTTTGCACTCCTATTTGTTAGCATGCATCCTCAACACTGAACCTTTCTCCATCATGCCTTGACCTTATTTGACTTGGTTTGGAATTGGTCTTTATCTTTGTCTAGGGGGCATAACTGTTAGCATAGGTCCTTTGGGTGCATTTGTCTCTTGGGGCATTTCACAACAGGTGTTTTTCAACACCACCCCAAATAGTGTTTTTCAACACTACCCTTGCGTCAAGTGTTTCTTAACACTTATCAGATGTCTTACCCAATAGTCTAAGTATGATGCGACATTGCTCATTTGCAAATGTGATACTCAAAGTTTGACTCTATGACCAACACACACGCACTTAAACAATCAACTAGCTTGAGATATGTTGACTTTATTTTTCTTTGTGTGTTGTCTATGAGGATTTATTTGATGAGTGGTCTCTCCTTGAGAAGTTTTTGATGATGCATAGCTAGAAGACTGAGGGAATGAGAACATGTTTTATTTCTTTATCTGCTTGTGGGTATATTTTGTTGGTCCTACCTGTCATGAGCATTTATGTTGGTCTTACTTGACACTATGGATTGACAAGGTATTATCCTTGACTATTTTGCAAGTGCATGCTTCTAGTTATCTTGACTTTCATGTGTCTTGATACAAGCATAATCTCACCATATCAAACTTAGGTAATCTCACTACATTAGTCATCTTGACCTCCATGTATTTGATGCCTAGGTGGGATTTCCACATTTCTATCTGATAAAGATCATATTCATATCCACATAGTTATGCTAGTGTGCATTGTATGATCTTGTGATGCTACCAATAACACTCAATGATGATAATTAGATGTTTATAAGTATTGTGACCTTGCAAGTCAATCACTTTCATAGTAGCTTGCATTCTTAGGTTCATCATAGTTTAGTTTTTGCATCTTGCATATGGAGAGAGCTCTCCTTTTTATCATCTACGGACTAGTTGGTCAACTGTGCTCATTTTCTAATTCTTCTTGATCATATCTTTCATTTCTGGTCTTTCATATCACATCACATCATTTTCTATCCATTTTCAGACTCAAAATCAAAATCTGAGGTTATCTTGCTAGTCAAAATTGTGTTTCAAAATTTTCCTTCTACGCAGTTGATTGACCTTTTGAGGCATAATTCTTCAATCTTTGATGAAATTTCTTCATTTCCATGTCTTCCAAACTTCTAGTCTTTCATTCATCTTTTATTCAATTCAATCCTTTCTCACGTTTGACTGCATCTTTATCCTATATCTTTCTCAATCAAACTAGGGCATGTTTCATTGCCTAATGGTTATCCTATTGACCTTTACCTTCGATTGTGATTCCATTCTAATTTGATCAAATCTTTTATCAATTCGCTGTTCTCCTCTATTTGATTTTGATTTCGATTCCAAGGGGGTAGTATCTATTGAATTTTAATCCTTGATTCCTTGATTCTCTTGATTCAGATATCTTTTGTGAGCTTTTGCTCAAATTTGAGATTCTTATCTCTTACTTTGAATATGATCCTGAATTGACCTCATGTTCAAAGGCCTTTGTTTATGTTTTGTCCAGATGTGATTCCGAATCGACCTCATATCTGAGTTGTTTTGTGATCCTAGATCGATCTCACATTTCAACTTCATTCTTTGACTACATGTGTTCCCAAATTGATCACACATTAGTCAAAGAGGGGCAAATGTATGCACCCAAAAATGGTCGCCTAGACTTTGGGCCCCATTTATTCAATTTATCAATCTTGGATCAGTTTTATCAATAATCAATATTTTCAACACTATCAATTTCTTAGTCAAATCTTAGTTTTGATCATATATTGGATTTTTATCCTTGGATTAACCATTTTATCCTAAGTCTTTATTTATTTAAAAGGAATATTTCCTCCCCTTTTAATAAATAAAAATCCCCACCCTTTCCTCTTATCCTAAGTTGCACAAATAAAGTATTATTCCTATTTTATAAAAAAAAGAAAAACACCTTTTGTCTCATATGGACATAAAGTCAACTCTTATTTTCCTATTGGAGGATACTTGTGCACATGGATTGCTCCTCTTTCAAGCTCCGCCACTGATTAAGACTTTTGCCTCTTAATCTCAATGGTCCATTCCTTTGCATTTCTTATAAAAGGAAAGCTCTCTCCTCCATTTTCATATCATGTTTTTATGCTAACCTTATGCTGCAGGAATCCTTGAAGACTTTGAAGCTTTTTAGAGATCATTGTTGCATCCTACTTTAGATTTCTTCAATTGCTTCATAGTTTAGTTTACATTCTTACATAGTAGTTTCATTTCCATAACTTTCATAGCTTAGATTTCCTTTCATGCAATAGCATAACTTCACATAGCTTAATAGGAGGGATTTGTAACACTTGTTATTTCCATTTCATAGCTTAGTTGCATTGCATTTTCATTTCCATAGACTAGTTTGCATTGCATTGCATTTTCATAGTGATTCTTGAGGATATTGGCACTCTTTCCCTTGTCCTCATTCGAATCTCTCATTATGTGGTTGACTAGCAAGGTCACAAGCTTGTAGCTCTAGCTGAGAGCAAATACATCATAGTCCCTTGCAACTCCATGCATAGAGAGCTATGAGCCACTTTGTGAGGCCTCAGTCTTGAGATACTTTGCATATAATGGTTCATAGAAGTGCACCATTTTAGTATGTACAACTACCATTTTCTTGCAATATGGTGCAACAACAATTTTCTACACATAGGTGTGGAAGTTTTTGAGGGAAGTTTGATATTGGTGGATAGCCCCATGAACTAGCTTCCGATTTCTTTTTGTCTCATGTCTTAACTCACTCTACAACTCGAGTTCTTCACATTCCACTCCTGTCCACTAGTTTTGAAGCCCTAAAACTGAGTTCACCAATAATCAGGCATAACTATTGCCTCCACCATGGAAATCCATTAACCCTTGGTGGATAGATTTTCTTGCAAATGATCTTTGCGAATATGCAAGTTGATTTGGTTAATGTGCAGGGAGATGGGAGTTTCACGATGCCCTAGGTGTACATAACCAAGTGTGCACCACTAAAATGACTAGGTATAGTCAATAAAATCTATGATTGGAGATTCAATAAAGTCTAAAATTTGGTGAGGTAGGCTCTTTATACATGTTTCCTTGTGTTCCCATCATTATTTTGGGGTTTGTTGCAGGCCTGTTTGGACTCATTGAACTTGTCAAGCTGTGGCATTACTGAGCTTTCCTCATTGTCTCATATCTCACTATTCCAGTATGTTTCTTGAACCTATGAGGGGTATTGTAATCTCCAATCTACTCTGTGTTCTGAGTAGACATACCTTGAAAAAATCAAGAAATTATTTGATAGAAGGCCACAAGCCTAGTAACCAGTGAATACATCCAATTGTTGTTTGTTGTAGTGGGGGGTGTGATTTGACCATTCAACATTCATAAGTTTCTCTATTTTTCTTGGTGATTCATATGAAGTAGGATTGAACTACTATATTTATCCTATGTACTGGTCTACTAACTAGTCATTGGTTGGGTTTGTGACTTGATTGGGACTCAGTGATTGAGTACCCTATTTCTAAGGCTATGATAGCCTAAATCAAGTCATCTTCAGTACTTGTGAAGAATGTGAAGGGTGCACACCAGTAGGAGGACCTTGCCTTCTAGGTTCACTGTTAACCTTTAGAAGGTTTGAAGGACAAATTTAGTCCTATTTGACAATTTCATTTTCCACT